>VTPC01006898.1:64588-77329 GCA_011009095.1 Ignelater luminosus | reverse complement strand
GAGGTAGGGAAATCGAAAAGTATAAGCATGGTAAACACGTGAGTAGTTTAAAACGTAAATGTTCAAGAATTGGAATTTTTGATGTTGAGATATGGTGCTGAGTTACTTGAGATGGCAAAATTGAAAGCGGATAAATTAATTCATTTTTTGGAATATCTGAGAAGAGAAGTTGTAAAATTTCTTACATTATCAATTTACTTGTTTCTCCGGCCGTATCACAAGAATCAAGATGCTTTTTATTTGAGAAACCTCACCTAACCTACTTGTCTCATCCCACGTGTAAAAGCAATCTGATTGAGACATCATCTAATACAATACGATTTTTTTGTTCGAAGTCATTCTGCACACCTAGAATGAACAGATCCAAAACAGATTTAATGACAGGATATGCAAAAATCGATTTAAAGCTTTATTGCACGTATAATCCCTAGATAGTCTAAGTCATCAGCTTATCTTCCATCAAACAGTCCTTTAACATTTACCTTAGAGTTGCGATTTGCACTTTAAGAAAGTACAAGCTGGACCATCATTCGTCAACCCAGTTTAAAGTAATCGTGAACGTTAAAGGAAACCAAACGTTTTGTGCCTTTCCTGTTAAGTCTCTTTCTCTCTTTCGTATGTTGCTTGAAGATTCTTTATTCCGCTTGCAGTTATAGAATCTCGACATCCTTGCCTAATTATGTTGTAGTAACGCGTTTTAGTCAGCTAGCACTAAAAATCACTGTTACTTTGGGTTAACTTTAAGCTTCATCTGTAATTATTACTATGAACAGTCTATGAAAAGTCTTTCGTTTATGCAACAGTACAATGCTTCAAATAGCTCTTCACACTTCTGGTAGCAGAAAGCAACAGTTAAGATTATAATAATAATGCTAGACGACTCCGTAAAGATCTTTTGGTCACTCGCTTTCATCTTTCCCCAACAGTCATGTATCTGATTTGTAAAGTCAAATTAGTATCTCAATACTGACCAGTTTAGAACTAGCATTCTCTATGTGCAGCTCACGAACGCTTATTCACACGTGAAAAACGTTCCTCCGCTTGGTTACAAATTTTTGTTACCCACACTTCTGTTCTTTCAGCTCAAACTACAAACAGCAACTTTGTACAAAAGGAAAACGCATCTACAGGAGAATGCTCCGCCTTGATCGTTTCCATTTCCAGAGGAGGTACGTTACCTGAAAAATATTCTTGTAGATGCCCTGTTTAAAATCATCCAATGTTAGTGCGTTCGAGCTATGGAACATAATTAAGAGATTCTACTGAACATTTTTAAAACACCTTGAGAATGCCTTACTGCTCTTTTGACAAGCTGTTTCTATCCCAACTCGTAATCACATCGTACTCCCTACCTCACGGCAGCTCAGCTGTTGCTCTCTTTTATTTTGTTACAGAGAGAAGTCCTGAACTGAAAAGAATTGTTTCTTTATCGACATTGTTCTGACCTTGGTTATCTATTTCGCGAGAAACTTCTACCGCTGTTAATTAGTTGGACGATATTTACCACAGAGGCTCTTGCTACCTAATCCTACATTCTACAGCAAACCGCCAGAGATGGCGGGCTATCTGCTTTGTACGAGTCACATCCACCCAAACTACATAATTTGGGACATCACTTCCAAGTCAAAAAAATTTATTGATGATAATAATGATATAGCAATGCCACATAGAAATATTGCTTTATTAGTTTGGTATCAAGAAGATTCAAGAATTCTTTAGAACCAGTTTTTTCAAACGCTTATTGTGTATAACATTGACCTAAGGAACTTTGAGCTGATTAAAGTCATTTTGGAACTTATACCAGAAACGAAAGTCCAAATCAGATAATTTTGGAGTAAACAATAACTGGTACTACGCAGATTGTGGATCAACCAATCTAATCACTAGGCCAACACGGATGCCTTTCGACAAAATTACTTTCATTGATTAATATTTGAGGTGTGAAGATTATTCTGTTCCTTGGCTTCATTAACATACAAAATTATAGTTTGTTTAGTATAAGTCAAATTATATCTTGCTACTGCCTCTTAAATTCCCGTAAGAAACTCATATAAAGGGATTGTTTTAGTGGCTCGTCTCCATCAACGCTGATGCTGAACATCACTCTTTTATCGGTTACTGAGGAAGTTCATCATGTTCCGTTCGTTTCGAGTCAAAGACCTAGTAAGCGTCACATGTTTAAGTTTATTATTGTCTTTTGACTGTCTACTAAATTTAAGCGTTCGTAGCAAGCTGATTATTAATCTTAACGTTTATTGATTTGTACAAATTAAACACTAAGGGCCGATTGCACCAGTAATTTGATTACCATTAAAATTGATCAATGATCAAAAACAGGTTGATTCCATAGCTTGAAGTACTTAGATGATCTTGCGTTCAAAATTCAGAATTTGGAAGTTTGTCTCTTGAGCGTAGTTTGCGCTCTTAGAGAGACTCCCCGAAGCCTTTTTCTCCGTTATCACGGTATTATTTAATAGACGGCTCACTCACACGTAGCGTTAGCCGTCACTGCATCTGGTATCTAAGGATTTAAGCAATTAAGCTAAGTAAGAGAATAATTACATTTATTTGAATTTTTTCATTTTTGTACCATAACACAAGTTGTGACTGCTCAAATCTGAAATGAACATCACTCAATATTTATTATCCAATAGATATTCAAAAGAAGGTTTTGCAAAAACTGGAACTCTATCTGCTTAATGAGTTCTTAAGACTTTTGTAATCAATAGGTCAGATTTTGTAGTTTAACGCCATACGTTAGTTGACGCTACGAATGAAAAGTTTCTATGAAAACAAATGGAAACTTTTTGTTAGCAACGTCATTTAACGTATAGCGTTAAATTACAAAACCCATATTTTATCTACTTAGAGTTATAGTTTTCATTATTTTAAAAATGAGATAAGAGGCTGTTAAGAATTTTTAAAAAATGTAATAAAAAAGGCATTACGTAAGGATACGGCTTTTTTCATTTATGCTTAACATGTTCACACTTTGCGATTACGTAATTAGTGAAAATTTTTTCTACATGAAATAACACTAATTATACACGGATTAACAACTTTTGCTCTTTTTTACAAGGAGTAGCTTTACATTCACGCTATGTGTTTACCTGTAAGCGTCTCAGTCAGTCTCAAGCTTTCTATAGGAATTAGTTGTTATACTACCTGTAATTGAAAGTTTATTACATTTTCTTTTCTTTACATTTCTTTCACTACTGTGCTGTTTTTAGAGCATTTCTAAATATATATGTAGCTATGTAATTTGCTACATGTTTGTATTTATTCTTTAAGAAAAAAAGAAAAGATTTCAGTTGCATCATCTATTGTCCATGAAGTAAATACAAAAAAGCTGTAATATTTAAATTCAGATTTCACTAACGTAGTTGCCGAAAAGAAACGGTCGCATGTAAACTTTTATTTATTCTCTTTCTGCGTAATATTTTATCATTTTAACAGGTCAAGCAACATTTTTACTCATAATTAGGGTAGTCACAACATTTCAATAAAAAAATTACAAAAAATTTGTTGTGTTAAAAAACGGTTCTTTTTATAGAAATGCTAAATGGCCCCGATGACAGTTTATTATTTAAAATAAATTGTACCTTATTTACAGACGCATAAAAAAATGAAAATACGTGCAGACACGTGTTACATAAGTAACTAAGAAATTTTATAAATTTGGCATTTTAAATTTGTTTGCACGAATGTATATCCAAGGACCCCGTGATTTAAAAGATCTTGTCGGAAATCTGTCAAAACGAATATTATGCTTATTTTTAACGACTTAGGAATTTTTACAAGCGACTCTTAATTTAAAAGACTGGCAGATAAGAGTTTGATAAGCTGTTTCGCCTAGCACGAAATATGCGCCCAACAAAAGTTGTGTATTACCGGAGTTGTTTTTTGACTGGATATTTGAATGCCTTATAAATGTTGATATCTTATCTGCAATCTAATTTTAATTAATCGTAAACGTCTCCTGGTCGCATAGCTGAGCCGGGGACTGTTGGTTACACGGAGTTACAAGATCTCCCCCGGCTGATAACGCCCCGGTTGGAATGCGAACCATCCGTGTTGATCTGCTCAACAAATACCAGCCAAACCATCTCGAACATGTCCCTCGCACTCAGACTTCTCGAATTCTCCGTGGAATTTCTGTTTGTTTTGATTATTCGTAAGCACGTAACTTCGTATACATCATTAGGCTTCCACCGAGAATCTCGACTAATCCAAAGTTAACAATGCTCGACGTGGAATTAGCACGTGAATGTTACCTACGATAAATGAGAAACACCAGTATATATTCAATCTCTACATAAATTTGTACTGAATATTCCTCCCCCGACAAATTTATTCCGCTCATTTCACTCGATCAGATTGTTTCATATTTAATATGCGTAGTAGTCACGTCTTAATTCTCATTTAATGAAATTCAATCTAACGTCATCTAATTCCGCATTTTAAATTTTTGTTATTTAAAATACAATAGAAATGTCGTTTATACATTCTTGATAATATCTGGCTCTTTTCCCCACAATAAAAATTTTACCGACGTCACCTTACAGTGTCGCTAATATATTCAAAGCATAACGAACATAAAGAATGTGTGTAAGTTTTTTGACCAATAGTCTGTATTAGTAAAACGTTTAATTCGATTTAAATATGACTAAATCATGTTTTTTTGTAAGTATCAGTATCAAAAACACATTTATAAAGTTTTGACTTTGTTGAGATTTATTAGATCAAGACACCTAACTGGTTATCAAAATAAGATGAAATCCATGTTTGGATAAATAGGTTTGTATAAATAATGATTTTGTTGATATCTTAACCTTCTCAAGTTTGTCCTAGTTTTCCTTGTGATAGTAGTGCAGGTGACTACCCTGCATCTGATTACCTCTTGTACTTACCTTTTTCTTCCTTAGAATTCACGTGTTGTATGCAGAGGAGCTCCTAAAATGACTTTCCTATCGTCCAGGCCTGTATGTAGTTAGATTTCTTAGTCTAGCTCCTACCTTTTTGTATGAACAACTAAAATTGTTTTATTGATTTTGTTAATTCTATTGCATACTCCTGCCAGCTTAAAGTAAGATTATCAAATTTATCATCATGTTTCTCTAAGCTAACATTTTTCATAAGAAAGGCACTGTAGGACACGATTAAGGTTCTGCCTTAGGAAATCAATCTTTATGATAATAGTCTTTTGTTCAATTTCCTATTTTAATAACTCCCTCATTCATTCAAGTTTCTGCCAATCTATGAATAATGGCCTAACATGACAGTCCCTCTTCTAGCTTAGAACTTAGCCCGATCGCGGCCGTTCCAGATAAACTTATTTTTTGGGAAGTTGCTCGAGGTGTATGTAGTAAAGAGATCAAGAATCTTGACGGTGAATGCAATTTTAAGTACCCGTTTTGATCTTTGATGTTGTTGGCATTTTCTACAGTCTAGTTTTGTGCAGTCGTTTTTAAATACGAGATGTTCCCTGAGGAAACCGACAAATGTTTATCAACCAAGGTACATGAGCATACATGATCGTGAGCGAGAAATCACTCGCCCACCGACCTCTAATATAGATTCAATTCTAGATGTTCATGTGGTTTTCCATTTACTTAACCTCAAAGTTGCGTTAATTCTTTTTTCTTAAAATGAAATGTTGACAATACGAACCACCTGAAGGGTCCGAATATGAACCTGCGTCCATATTCGGACAAGACTGGCCCATACTTGGATTGCAGACTTAGATTGAGCCCTTTTTCTAGATTCAACATGCCATAACGTATACCTCAATTTGAACTGAAGAGTGTAAGAAAAACTTGGAACCCCGCTAAGATGTTAGAGGTTAATTACCTTAATTGCAGCAATAAGTGTCGGTGGCCACTTTATCCCACCTGTGCTTATGTTCATTTTTCGTAGAAAAGATCGGAATGATCAGTTGTTGCAAGGTGCTCCATAGGCAGGCGCACTAACTATATATGCAGTTCATTCCAGTAAATTGGAGCAGCAAGACTTATCTACAGATTGAACGAGATATTTCAATGGATTTGTCAAACTTACCAAAGAGTCCCTAGTGTTTGTTGTGTTACATGGGCATTACAGCCATACGCGGAATCTAGATATGGTTAATTTAGCTGGAGAGAATCACGTTTTCAAAATTTTGTTGCCTCAATTTTCTATACATAAGTTTGATAAAGCATTAATAGAAACTTCAAGGACTACTACAATAAAGAAATTAGCGTTTGGCATCGCAGTAATCAATGAGCACTTAGTCAATTTAATTTGGCAAAGCTGTTAGAAAAAGCTTTTTCAAGTTCGCAGACTGCTGAAATCGAAATTAAAACTAGAAAGCCTGTATTCTAACACTATTAGGAGTCAGGACAACATCAAGTAATTCCATTCCAAGATGTTCCAGTTACAGAAACTTACCTCAAAGCTCATCCGCAATTAAAAGTGGTAACTTCTAAGGAATCCAATGTTCTTCAACGGTCCACCTCAGATCAACCTCTGCCAATAGATACGAAAGCATCAACATTTCTAAACCACCGACAGTGAGCAAGTCTGCAAAAGCTGTATCTCCTTTTGATATTTCACCCTTCTAAAAAAAACTGCTTAGAACAGCAACAACAGCAACAACACAGAAACCCAAAAACCAAGTAAACAATGAAAAGTGAAAAAAAGTTCGGAAAAAAAGACAGAGAATTAATTCCAACCGAAGATGTTATGGACGTTGATAGAATTGACCAAACCATTTCTGATGATAGAGATGCTACTTCATATATTGTGATAACCGTTTCTCTGAAAATGAACAGGAAAAGTTGTGAATACAGTGCCAGATGTGCCATATGAACAATGTCCCGGAGCCATTACACACGTGATTTTTGCTATTAGCTTTTAAAATCTGTATGGATGAAATACACACTTGTTTCTTTTTCACTGAAATAAAGTTTATTTTACATACTTGATACACGCCGTCACTATTTCATAATGTGACTAGTTTACAAGTCTTATCTTAAATTAGTGTTTTTTTTGTTTTCACGGGATCAAATATATCAAATTTTGTATATAGCAATAAAACACTGTACATGTGCACATGTTTAGACTAACTTTTCATAGAATTTGAAAAATATAAAGAAAAACAAAAGGCATTGCCATGTTCAGACCACTTCCTGATTGATAAATGTCATTGTTAACATATTAAATATGGTACTTTTGAGCTACACTATCCACGTTCTACAATCACCCTCCAGACAACGAGACAATAATAGGGGATTTCATTGTTAGAATAGGAATCAGAAAAGTTTGTTGTTTCTTGTCTGAAAGGTATCAATTCAGGATTGTCATATGTTTAAAGTCATAGTTACTCATGATACGGTTTTCACTTTATAAACTCCAACAACAAAGATATTTAAAAGTGTTATTCAGTAATAACAAAATCCAGTAGGTAGGCGTTTCATTTAAAGACATTTGCATTTACGCTCCGTCACCAAAGTAAAACAAAAGAATCACAAAAATGATCTTTTTCGGAAACCCTTCCACTGCTGTTTTTTCTAGTTATTGAAATATTTTCCTTTTTAGCAAGTATCTAGCAAACCGTATTTTTTATTAAAAAGCAAACCACCAATAAACTACTTTTTGCTAATTCATTCATTAATACATTTCTCTTATGGTTCCACAGATACCAATAGTGAGTCTCCACTTTAGGACACGCTGTATAAAGACTAATAAATTATTGCTCATAATTAATTATCTCTCTTTAACAAGTCTTTTGATGAGAAACAAGATAAAACTAAGTAAGATTAAAATTGTCTGAAAAAGGAAATCAACGAGAAAATCGTAAAAGTAGGTGACAACGACAGTACAAGTTTAACAACCGCATTGTCTTTGGAATTCTTATTAAGAATCCGATTGTAATAATTCACTAGCATATAAATAATATTAAGATAGAAACATTTCTACTTATAATTTTCACTTGAAAAAAATTCTTTGTATTTTTTTATTTTACTTTCACTCGTGCAGTGGTTTAATTTACCTGGAAATACCGACAATAGACTTTTGCTAAATTAAAAATTAGATTGTCAGAATAAAAAAATATCTCTACTTTCCTTAAACTCATGTCCCTTTCATCACATTTATAAGTCAGACAAATCTCACCTTTCTTATTATTTGATCATTTTGCTGTTCACCTGTTAGATTGCTTCATTTGCTTCGTTAATAAAACTAGATCCAATTCGTTTTCAACAAAAACCCTTTAAAACTAGTAAACTAACAATAAAAAGAAAAAAAAGTTACGGTTATTTGTATCTTATTTTGATCCTAGATATGTGGTATGTCTGTTAGTGATTAAAAATCCCCTAAGTCATCATCAACAGAAGGCAGAAGAGTGACGAGGGTGTCGGGAAATGGGAGTTGACGTGCCTTAATCTCTGTCGCTCAACTGATTGCACAGAAATAACACGGATTCCACCGGTTTCTATATTTGTGTCACATATGTGTAAGCCGCTAAAACTGTCTCTCCAGTCACTTACAAATTAGTTTACTTCTTATTTTTGTGTTTGTTTTTCGATCTTTTTGCAGTTATCGAGGAAGTCCAAACAACGCAGACGAGTCAATTAAATTTAAATATAAAAAATAAGGTTGTCAGGTCAGTGATCCTATATTAAATACTGAAGTCACGGTGACTTTTAAAAATTTCATTAAATCACTATCTAAAATATTAGGTTAAATTTTCAACAGTCATGATGGGGATACCTTTCATGGAAAGTCCTTGCCGTACAAATTTTGTTCCTACAAAGCTACCAATTAAAGTAGTCCTATACTTTTTGTATAAGAAATGTATCCAATAAAGTTATGTAATAATAATTGCATTGCACAAAGGAAGGTGTATTTCTTTTACAAAAAAGGAACACGAAAACACATTGAATTACTTGATCAGATTTATTGAGATATCAAAATGCGTAGGCATGCAATGAAAAGAAATTTATGCAATGTGTGTATGAAAAAACCTGATTTCAACTAACTCTAAATACATAAAAGTCGTATTAATTATTAAATATGATTATCTAATACATAATTGCATAAACAACTAAAGAAACTTCACTGTACTCTATATTATATTTTCAATTTTGCTTCATAGTAGTAAACCTCATTCATAAACAAAATTATGAGTTTCATTTGCAAAATAGAATCGTCATTAAAAATAAACTATGTATTTGATGGACTAATAATCGTTTGGTTAGTCAGCAATATTTAAAGCATGGTTGACTATTATGCCACTAAACTATGCCATCAGGCTGTAGAAATATCAAGCAAGGAAAACAATGTTAAACAGGTACCGAAATGTGCTAATAGCTCGGGTAGAATAAAAAAAATTAAAAGAATACTTAATAGTAATAATTGTATAAAAGATGCTGGTCATTGTGTGTTCTATCATGCAACTTTTGATGAACCGCCAGAAGTATTAAGACACAAACTAACAAAAGGATTGAATATTATCTGAAAAGTATCTGCAAGGAGATGAGCTTTTAAGTGAATTTAAAGTCCTTTTCTTTTCATTGTATGTACCAACTTCCGGTAGGTACTGTTCTTCATCAGCTACGGTTTTTCTTGCAAATTCTATATTTCAGAAAAAAAACTTTAGAACGTTTTGTTTTTTACTTGTGAAGTGTTTGATGTTCACTAAGAACAACAGCAAGACTAATCTAATTTCATTGTTACTATGTCTATTCAAATATCTACAGATAAGTGTAACGAAAGTTGTATATAAGTAGTCTTTGTTCTATCAGCAGTTCTATGTTCTAAGTTTTTGTCTAGTTTTTCAAATAAGTTAAATATGCTGGCCTTCATTTGCTTCAAAAGAACAGTCTTTAATTTAGATACTACATATTACTAGGTTATATTTTTCCATAACATCTTGCAAATTAAAAATAGACTTCTGAAGCACACCTTTTGAAGTGGTAACAAAGATTTAATTTCTGGAGTGAATTATGGTAAAACGAATCTTAATAATTTGTAGGAACTTTCATTGTAACTCTCCTAAGCTACCTCTATAATGTGGAGATTTCGAGATTCTTATATTTTGTGATATATTGCAAATGTTATTGTTAGGGCCATATTACCCAATAGGTCGGACTAGGCTATCACATTAGGAATAGGTACTATACCATGTCTGTCGCCTTTCCTTGTCTACGCGTACAGATGCTCGAAATTTCAGCACGCTTGTTTGAAGAGTTACAGCTTCGATTTAGTGAGAAAGAAGTTGTGCAATTTTATGAGTAATGCTGTAGCGAAGTCAAAAATTTACTATCTGATTTGGTCTCCCAAAGAACTGAAAAATCTAATTTGCGTTTCTCGATTATAACTTTTTAATATTTGAATTTGATTTTAATTCTACAGGGGAGAGGAGTACCAATTAATAGCATTTTTTTAAGTTGTTCACAGTTACTATTTAATACTCTTATGTTCACACGAAATTTCACTTGTTTAACAAATGGTAAAACACGTATCTATAAATATGATAGTATGCTAATTAATTTGTTAGCCTAAGGCGTCCAATTCTCTTCTGGTTATTGTTTCCTGTGTCGAAAACTCGATCATTCCTAAAACTTTCATATTTTATTTTTATCGAGATTACGCTATAAATGGAGAGTATGAAAGATAAAATTCGTGAACCACTAAGGTGTAATATTCAAGCTGTAAGACTAAAAAAGTCTCTTGTCTCAGTTTTTGATAACCCTGTTGGTCGTCTCGAATATTGGACAAAACCTGTCCTTACTAAATAGTGATGCTAAACTGTATTGCCATTTGCCTATTTATCGTTGTTGCCATCCCAAAATAAATACAGTAGAACCTCCATAATTCGAAATCCAAGGGGCGCGATTATTAGTTCGAGTTATAAAAATTCGAGTTACGGAAAATTACGTGCAATTAGTGTACGAAGTGAAAGAGGACGCAATAAATTTCGAGTTGAAGAGAAATTCGAGTTACAGAAGTTTGACTTACGGGAGTTCCAGTGTAGACTGTATTAGGATGGACGGAGTACTCATAGACATGACACAGGCGTAATATTCACGAACGTGATTATCACGGATGTAAGCGGGCATGGATGGGCGCAGAAATTAGCCCCAAATTGACTCAGTCAATTGGAATAACAAATTGTTTTTAGTTGACTTTTCTATTGGCAAGGGGTTCCAAGTTCAAATTGGAAACGGGCGCCAGCCTTATGATGGCAACGGCCCTGCTAAGAATTTCTACAAAGAGGAAATACAATGATTTCAACATCATAATCTCAGTTACCAGTGGTACCTCTGGTACCGCTTTTCAGATACCTAACACCGTACTTCATTTTTTCGGCTTCTAACTAGAGATGACTTTCGATTTTAACAAACATGCACGTTCAAATGCTTAATAAAACAAAATTGCAAAAATACAGGCCTTTTCTGCGTCGGCAGGGCAGGGAACAGGTTGGGCTCCGACTTCTCTTGATCTTCCTAAGGGAACTAAATACAAATACAATTTGTGTCCCGCTCTTTGACAAACCACCTTCGGTGTCCCAAGAGCAGTCTCCATCCTCAAATAACATTGTTAAAAGAGCTAAATACAAACACAAGGGTCTCTGCCCTCCAACACGCCACCTACGCCCTAAATAAGTCTATCATAAGGAGATAAGCACTAGTAGAGTTAAGATTGATTCATTAATCTTTTTCAGAAAGCTAGAAATGAACACGAGTCGGACTCTGCCCTTCACCTCCACCTACGCTGGCCTTATTTCGGGCTTCACCGTCAGCTAACCTCTTTCATAAAGCTAGATGCCAATACAAGTCGAGCTCTGCCCTCTAGTGGGCCACCTTAAGGTTGATTAACCTTCTTCAGAGAGATGAACATCAACACAATGGCCCACACTCAGGTTTAACTCCCCAATAACAAATACGAATCGGGCTTCGCACTTCAGTGGACCATCTGCGGTGGCATGAATCAGGCTGCACCCTCTAACGAATGCAAGCTTAGAGGAGTAATCTATACATCTTTTCTGATTTAATCATCTTTCAGCAAGCTTTCGCGGGCTTTACAGAATATGTTAAGGATTGCTGTTTGTAGTAGGGTGCTATGCAAGTTACTGTATATGGAAATTATTATAAGTATTTAGTACAGCGATGTCTATTATTTGTTTTATGTTGTAGGATGATGTCTGCTTTCTGTTATGAATAGTGTGGTCAGTTATAACGGATCAATCATAATATAACTTGTAGCCTGTGTTTTCCATGTTTATTGCTGGTTTATAGTTATAATGCAGTATTCTTTAATTAGGTAATTTTTAAGTTCGAATGCTAAGCTCCAATGATGATATCGAAACTTCGCCGCGCAATGTCTAGATCCTTTCTAAATCTAAATTCTCTTAATCCCAATGTTTGTTCAGGAGGCATCATCGTCGAGACTGCTTCTACTTATTATTCGGTAGGTGGTGTTTAGATGCATCTTGTTCTACTATTCCCAAAATATCTCTGTAGATTTCTCTTTTCATTATTTTGGAATTTCTTGTTTTTCTGTACTTAAGATGGTTGAACTGCATTAACAGCTTTTGTTTTAAAGTGTCTATAAACTCAGTTACGCTGAAATTAGCTTAATTGTAGGTAGGGTACACTATATATACGTACTATGTATTGAGTATAGCCTTAGTTAGTCTTTTCAGTATTTTACTTGGGCTACCTATTGAGTATTTAACTTACATACTCCTAAATGAAATTA
>VTPC01006898.1:12524-64578 GCA_011009095.1 Ignelater luminosus | reverse complement strand
ATTTGAAATTCTTTGTTTAACGGTAAAACCTTTGTTTTGTTTTGTACACTGTGATGTACTTTGCGAAACTATTTTTCAACCGTTACACTGCATCACTGTAACACCAAGCACGTAATTTAATAGATCTTTGGCTTGGTATAACAGTTTTGCTATATCTTGATAAAAACCTAAGTAAATAACTTGCAGTACATTTGTTAAACTTATGATAAATGTAAAACAATCTTGTGTTGAAAAATCATACAAAATTTGTAGAAAATCAGATAAATAGCCTTAAAGGCACAGTAAAAATGTGAAATAACAGGGTGTCCCTTTTTTGAGTTCCCGGCTTCTTCAGTGTTCGACGAATAAAAAACTAATCTGCTATTCTTTCCCAATACCCTGTATTATAAAATTGCTTGCAATTACAATTACTGGTGTTGCTCTATAAGTCAAGTTCTAACACATGGACTGAAAAGTCCCAGGCCTAACAAAGAAAACACGGTTTTTTCGTTCAAAATTAGCTTTATTCATCAACGTAATTTCCATCAAGAACAACGCAATCATTCCAGTGCCGCTCTAACATTTCAATACCACTTTTGTAGAACGATTTATCTTTTGCCTCAAAATAGAACTCAGTTTCAGCGATAACCTCTTCATTCGAGCGAAATTTCTTACCGGCAAGCATTTTTTTTAGGTCTGCGAACAGCCAGTAGTCGCTGGGAGCCAAATCTGGCAAATACGGTGGATGTGGGAGCAATTCATGTAGTTTTGCCATTGTTTTGATTGACTTGTGACACGGTGCGTTGTCTTGATGAAACAAAGTTTTTTTCTTTGCCATAAGCCGTCGTTTCTTTGCAATTTCGGCCTTCAAACGCTCCAATAACGCTATATAATATTCACTGTTGATGGTATTTCCCTTCTCAAGATAGTCGATGAATATTACACCACGCACATCCCAAAATACCGAGGCCATAACCTTTCCAGCCGATTGTTGTGCTTTCGGTCGCTTTGGACGAGGTTCACCAGTTGCTGTCCACTCAGATGACGATCGTTTTGATTCCGGAGTGAAGTGATGGATCCATGTTTCATCCATTGTCACATATCGACGCAAAAATTCCGGTTTGTTACGTTTAAACATGGCCAAACACTGCTCAGAAACATCAACACGTTCTTGTTTTTGGTGAACAGTGAGCAAACGCGGCACCCACTTTGAGCAGAGCTTTCTCATAGTCAAATGCTCATGCAATATAAAGCCAACACGTTCTTTTGATATCTTTACAATGTCAGCTAACTCACGCAACTTCACTTTTCGATCATTCAAAACGATTTTGTGGATTTTTTTGATGTTTTCTGGTGTTACCGCCTCATTTGGACGTCCACTGCGTTCTGCATCATCGGTGTCTCTACGACCACGTTTGAAGTCAGCAAACCAACGTTTTATTGTTGTTTCTGATGGAGCGGAGTCCCCATAACACTTTTCAAGCCATTGCTTCGCTTGAACGGTATTTTTTCCCATCAAGAAGCAGTGTAAAATTAAAACACGAAATTGTTTTTGATCCATTGTTTTGAAAATAACAAAAGTAGCGTCACTCTTAGCACAATAACTCACAAAATAATGAATAGAATATCATGAAATTTTAACAGCTGTCTTTTGAAGGTTAGTACTAACTGAAAAAGCGGTGAATGCAATAGAACTAGCGCCATCTATTTGTTAGGCCTGGGACTTTTCAGCCCATGTGTTAATAAGGGTAGTTGGATAATATTCGAAGCTATTAGAAGTTATTTTGTATATAGAAAAGGTGTGTATCAGAACCCGCCGGAGTTGAGACCTTCAGACTTGATCAAAAAAACAAGTTTTTTAAGACCATTCTTTTTGTACATTGCTACTCTAAAAAAATGGTTTTCCCAATTAATAATATTAATTATAGGCCAATTCAAATACTTAAATTGATCTCCTTATGATTATATAAGTTCGACTTTGAGATTGAGCAAAGTACTGGGACAGTCTGTATCTTACATTTTGACAGACAGAGAATCAGAGCTTTTGTTTTTGTCGATAATTTTTTAAACTATCCTTTTTGTTACTTAATATTACCATATAATATGCATGTAATTGTTTTTTTTTCGATCATATTTTCAATGTCTAGTCATCTTCTGCAGCTGTTCTCTCATTTTTTTACTTCTCATAAAAATTGATTGCATCAGTCTGATTTTATCGGTTAAACTGTCTTACTTGCTTCCATTTGTTGTTGAACTCTACCATCACAATTTTTCGGAATATCACTTACAAAAGAATATGAGAAGTTTTTTTTTACTTTCGAAGTTTTTTCTTTTTTTTACCTGTATTACTATTTTTTTGTTATCGTTCAAAACTGCATATCCAATTTGTTGGTCGAGCAGAAAAAGACCCAACACGCAAATTTAATGTTAGTGACTGTTTAAAATTAACCACAAATTTTTTATTATTGAGAAAAAGAATGACTCAAAAAAGTAAGAGCCTATAATTTAAATGTTTTTATAATAATTTTCCAATAACAATGGTTAAAAGTTAAAAGAGCGTAAAATATCTACACATGCTTGTGTAAGGTCATGTCCAATCTTAAGGATCAATGTAACATCTCTGATATTGGAGAAAGTAGAAAACAAGCGCTTGATTACACTAACGATTAAAAACAAAGTAATTAAATTATTTAAAGCGAGCAAATTGTGTTTTCTTTCCGTTAAAATTGCTTGTAATTAGGTCAAGTTTAAGTTTTTTGTTTGTATGGAAAAATTATATTCGGTATTTAAATTTCTATGCTTTTTTTTATACGTAAAGAAAGTTTTACCTGAATTCAATTTCAAAAAATAAAACAAAAAAGTTGATGTGATGTTCAAGTTCAAGTATGCAAATAAAATTTAAATGAGCGAGTAATAAATCCTATTTCCGTTCAGATTTCTTACTTTAGATTTATGTGTCAGTTGAGTATCAATATAGCATAGTTTAGAATTATTTTGCATATTAATGTGGCTTAAAGTAAACTGTATAATTACATATTTTAATATATTAAAAGCCTTTTTTTGCAAAATATATGTTTATGTCGAGCAAGATTGTAGCATAACTTGATTTTAGCACACAACAGAGGAGACGTGCAAACATAATAAGCACGAAATATTTCTTACAAAGAAATAGGTACCTTTTAAGTACCTATATAACATTCTGACATCTTGAAACCTCAGTCCGTAATTATAATATAGGTCATTTTCATTTGAAGAGTTGATAACCATCTCAGTAAATAAGCAACTTTAAGGTCAGAAATTTTTTGTTGGCTTCCATTCCGGGCTAATAACTCTCTTCTCGTGTTACTTCTAAGTTGAATTACGGTTTTCAGCAAATAACATTTTTACAGGTCATGTATATTTTTGTATGTCAAAACAGCTTTTTCACCCTTCTGACTTTGGTTGAAAATGAAAACTCAAATTAAAAACTAGGACTAAGGTAATTTCACAATCAATACCCAGATTTTTTGTTGTTTCGTAATTAGGAATTTTAGAATTTTTTCTAGTTTGGGAAATATTGGAAGCTACTGCATTAGCTCAATGGATTAAATAAATCCTTTTGGACCAAGCAATCCAAGTACAAGACTTAGACGTGATTATCTATATTTGAAAATGGAACACCTATAGATAGATCCATTTTTGAAAGACATGCCAAGATAATCCTTTTTGTCTATTTTTTAGAGGACCATTAATCTATTTATCTATTGCGTCAATTAGATTTTGGAAAGATGGCAAATTTACTTTTGATTTTGGCAAATACTTATTTTGATCTCCAATAATCACTGTATTACTTAGAATTTGTGATAATGTGGAAGACGTATTTGATTGCTTGTTAATCCTTATTGTACTTTTTCAGTTTTTTTGAGAAATACACAACTTGTAAACTTTGTCGCTTATTAATTTTGTTTACAAAGTTGTGACAGAATGAACGTTAAAATCATTTCTGCCATCAACTACAAATATTCGAATATTCGTCGTTGTAACTAGTACTTGCCGAACTAAACGTTTTTAATTATGGTTTTATAGCAAAATTGTTTTATAACTATAAAAATAGTTACTTACAAAATGTATCATTAATTTAATGTGCTTTACTTACATGCATTTTACCTTTGACGACATTATTAATCTTTGCAATTATAATTTTGATAATAAATAAAGGATTTGCTTACATTTCCATACTAATTTAACATAATTACTAATTTAATTTACTCAAGCTGGTTCATTTAATATGCATAGTTCTCATTTTAAATTCTAAAATATAAAACAACAATTTGATTTAACTTGAAGATTCTTTTAATAAAATACAGAAAACATTATTTAGAAGAACTAGTACACAGTATGTGATATATGTAATATATAGGTTAATTAATTTTAAGCTTGAGATAGCATTAAGCAAACACAGTAGACATTACATTAGTAATTAAAATAAGGAATTTATAAATGATAATTCGAAACGGACATAAGCACATTCTGTGCCAAAACTCGCAGAAAGTAACATCCAATGTTCTGTTTTAAATAAATTAAGAAAAATGGCAATGAGTTTTTCAATCACCCTGTATAATAAGATCATCCAGTTAATAAGTACTACAACAGCAAATCTAATCACAATAAAACAAGAATAAGAAAGCAGCAGAACATGTAGGGTACTCTATTTAGAAAAAACAAAAGATCGGTATTTCAGGATTTTATGAAGCACACTTATAATAGAACAATTAAACCAAGGAATATCCTGAAGAAGGCAAGCATGACACTACTAAAAGAATTTATTTACGACGCTAGACGAACACTAAACAACTTTAACATAAGTACAACTCGTAGATATACCTCGAAAACTACATCTAATATTATGGGCAATCATCGAGTGCCATGTCAACACAAACGTTGTTCTAGTTATATACACAGAAAAAACAAAGCAAAAACCGGAAAGAGCTGTCAAGTCATTACGTTCAAAGAAAGTGATTTATAATATCTCAAGGTTTCACCTTGACAAAAAATCTGGCCAAAGAAGTTAACTACGCTATAACGCTGTCCGGTATTCCTGTTGAAGACATTATATGTGAAATGCAATCTTCATTTCCAACACGGCAAGATGTGTCAAAAATATTAAGAATGTTCTGTTCATTCAAGAACCACATTAGTAACGGGCATCAGTGACTACAACTCAAAAATAGAAACTTTCTTGAAGACTCTCGCATACCAACCGGTTGCTATGGATCCTACCGTTTCCCTGTAGAAGACAACCACAGCCAAAATCAAAAAAAGCGGAATAAAGAAAGAAGAAGAAATTTTTAGATAACTAAAACTTTATTTTTTACCAAAGATACAAAAACAAGGTGCACCATTAAGACCCATAAGATTACCGCACAGCAGCTAGCAAAATATTTATCTGGCCAAATTGTTACAACCTCATGCCGAGAAAGCCACTTCATCGAGCTACTGGACAAAGAAATAGTGTAGCCAAATCGTCAGTTTCGACGTAGTATCGCTATTTGCCAACCTACCGATAAACGAGTCACTGTAGATAATACGAAAAAAAATACAAACCACCTAATCACATCATCAATCTAACGAAACGCTGTTTAAAAATCACGAACTTCATACACAAGAAGTAGCGCTACAAACAAGTCGACGAAGCACCCAAAGGTTCGTCGCTTGTTCCAGTAATAGCTTGTTTATAAAAAATCTGTAAAAAAGGGGTCATTACCAGCAGCAAGCTATAAATCCCATGGGTTTCGCCAGTGTCGTAACCTGTTTATGAGAGATCTTTAGACATGGGTATTACAAACAGCCAAACTCTGTCCGAAATATATCAACGACTTTTCTGATCCGAATACACAGTAGAAACCAGTTCAACACATTTTTGCGATATCTTAACAAATATATCACAAAATTAAATTTACAATAAAAATAGAAACAAATGATTAACTTCCATTTTGGACATGCCAGTGGCGAGAAGAAGAGACCTAAATGCATTGCACAATTATACCATCACCTAGTCGAGCTGTAACGTAAAGAACGAAAGCTACTACTGAAGGAAGAAACAATTCAACCAGATCGCCTGTTCTAACGAAGCACTGTTTAGGAAACACAAACTTAACACACAAGGAGCAGCACTACAAACAAATCCAAGGAGCATCCAAGGGTTCGTCGCTGCTTCCAGTTATAGCTTGTTCATGGAAGATTCGTAGAAATGCATATTACAGACGACACTTTTGTAATCTCGATGTACGGTATAGACCAACTCAACTAGTTTTTAGACTTTCTTAACATCAGAAAATGGTATTTAAAATGAAGATAGGACAAAACCATCCTAAACGTGCTAGCAACAAACAGAAACATAGAAACCTAGGTCACACACCATCATATAGGCTAACTGCACTCGACAGCAGAAACGCTAATACCCACATCACAAAGACTAGAAGATGCAAAAAATAAAAGTCAGGAGATAAAAAAAACTGTAAATTGCACTATGCCAGAATGGATTTACTGAGAAAGATATAAAGACAGTTTTGGAACACCAAAACCAAAACCATAAGATAAAAGGAAAAATCCAATTACCAAAAGTTTATCTATATAACTAAAAGAATAAAAACTAAACATCTTTCGAAATCGACCTGGATGACCAACAAGCCTACAAAATTCTATGCCGCGACTGCGACCGTCATGCAAACTAAAATTTCACACAGAAGAACAAGAAAACATCATCACTAGTACAACACAATACGCGCAATGACCCCTAGCATGCATGAAAACCAGCAGTGAATCAAGCTTCAAACCAAAATAAAGAAAGAACATAAAAAGTTCACTAAGAAATATTTCTCCAATAGCAAGTTCTCTAACACAAAACTGTCTCGAAAACTACTCGAGTGCAGCTAACCAAAGAAGCAAAGAAGTATTATAACATCAGTTCTATACAAATTTTAAAAGCGAGAAGCTACACTACTGGACTTGATAATTACAGATATGATTTTGCCAAAACGTCGACTATAAGGTTTTACAAAAAACGATATTATTAGTAACTACTGGGTGTATAGGTATATAAAGCGTTTCTTTAAAAGTAGAACAAGGTGATCGGTATGTCACCGGTAGATACACCACTGATTGTAGAGTTGGGAGTAGATTTAAAAAGCGAAGGTAATTGTGCAAGTTTCTTCGGTAACAGTTGTCACAAAAATAACTCAACAGATAATTGAGACATCTTGGGTATTTTCAATATTTTTTGTTGGATTATTAATGAACTCTCGTGTGTATTCGAATGCTAGTCGTATGTCGTACTATTTGTCACGAAAATGTTCAACTGTAGGACAACAGTGATCTATTATGACGTACTGTGCTAACTAAAATAGTATGTTTCACAGGTTAAATGAAGTAGAAACATCATATAAACATGGCTTCAATTTGCTATGGTTATCCAGATATGCCTAAGCGTTCAAAGTTGATGACGACACATTTTTTGGAAATTATTTATTATTGAAAACAGAAAAATCTACAAAACATGCATTAAACACAAAACATAAAAATCACTTTAATTGTTCGAAATGACGGCATTTGGCATCAATACAAAGTCGGATACGATCAAAATGGACAAGAAGTACTGATAGTTGTTCCGTATCTGTTGACAGGCATCGCGAATACGCTGTATTAGTTTAGTTCTAGCAAAAACTTTTATCTCTTAAGCTAAACTTTACAGATGATCCTATGGATAAGAATTCAATGAGGTCAGATCTGGTCGAGCAAGCAATCCACCTAATGGGATAAGTCTCATTTAGATAAACTATTGCATGTCGACTAAAATGAGGAAGAATCCCATCGTGTAACAGAAACATTTGCTGTCTTTTAAAAGCAGTTGCAATTTACTTCGCAAAAAGTTAAATATTAGATTCTGTCATGCCTTGTGGATTCTAATCTGATCACAAACGAACACTGCCCGTATTGCTTATCTAACCTCTAGTAAATAACGCTTCATCGCTGAATAAAATACAGGAAACTAATTATGGTTTTTGCTTGGAACTTCTAACAGAAGTTCAAACCAGAATGTTAAGGTCCTAAGTATTGAATCTATTATATGTGATACGGATGCAAACACTCACCATGTAGCACGTTTTCTGCTTAAATTGTCCTTAAGAACAGACTATTTCAGTTTGTATAGTACGTCATGATACACCTTGTATAATTGACAGCTGGTATAAATTTTACAAATCAGCAATGATGACTTCTTTCTTATAACTATAAATCATTATTTTGGTTCATCAAAGTATGCATAGATTCATAATTTCAATTAGTAATCAATGCAAGACACTAATTTCTCTTCTAATTAATTTACCATAATTGGACATATCAATAAAGTAACTAATTGATTGGCTAATTAATTAAATTAATTGAAGATTTGAATTATGAAACAAATTCATTTTAAATTGTACTCTTCATCAAATTAGAACGAGAATTTATAAATAAAACCCTTACAGTTGATGTATGTTACAAGAATTTGAAACATTCATAAACAGTCGGTTTATAATGAATTCTAGCAGAATTCCAAAGAAAACGTAGAGTGATTATTTTTCTCCTGCATAATTAATGTTGATTATTCATCATCTTACCACTTAATAGTAAAAGAAGGAAACCAATTTCACCTTTCACCTTAACAACGGATGCTTTATTACAAACTTATTAAAGTATTAATAGGATGGTTACCAATTAACAGGCTATCGCATTAAGATACTACGTAGACAAAACGTACTTGCATGTAACGATATAAAACTGTATTAAGATCATTAATGTTGTTAGAAAACCATTAAATAACACATTTCGTTTTACAGTCTTAGAGTTATTTACTTTTTACGATAGTTTATTTTTATCTATCCATCAAACATTAGAATCCTCTCGCAATGTCGATTTTATCGAAAAAGTATATATTTTGGATTTATGTTTAGTTTAATGTGTTTTAAGTTGCGATTGTGGCACTTAATAAAGGAAGCAACAAACAGGTAACGATTTTATAAAAAATTCGATCGAAGTTGGAATTCCTGTTAATATATTCCGATAGAGTTTTTTCGATTTGTAAAAAAGTGAACACGACATAAAACACCTAAGTTGTTAAAAACTAAAAAAGTTAACAGGCTTCGAACAGTTTGAAAGTTAAATTTCCGGTTGATGGAATTTATGATTTTTCTAAGATTGAAGTTTATCGTGATTATCTGTGTGATCTTTTCTACTCACATTTAACTTTCTGGGTCTCTTTCTTTGTTAATTAACATGTAATCATTTAAGTTATAACAAATTAGAACTGACTGTTGTAATCGACTGTAACGAACATCATATTATGTTAACGTTACAAGGATAATTGTTATACTGTTAGCCTTTATACCTAACTAATCACAGTATAGGTACTTCTTATTTCAGTTAATGCAAACACAGGAAGATTTAAAAATTATGATTATGCAATTAACTGTTTTGCATTATTAAAAAAAGATAACAGAGATCGATACACTTGTTATATAATCATTATAATGAAGAGATTTTTTATCACTACGCAAGGGTTAGAAGAAAGCGGTTGCATAATTCAAAAAAAGAGCATAGATGTCCGTAGAACTTTTAATGTAGAAAGTACCTAATATAAAAAATTAACTGTTATACGTGAAAACAACAAGGAAACTGTTTGAACCAATTACTGTAAAACAGAAGATTGATATTTAATTAGATCCAGATTTGATAGACAGTAGGTGAAGGAAGTCCACCACTGTTAGAAATTTAAATTTAAATTTATTATAACAACAATTATTTACTGATTAAAACAATTTTATTTATTAAATGCTAAATTCGTACTTTCTTAATTTACACGATATAAAAAGTGTATTCCAGATTGTTATCGTTAACTCGTAATAAAAAGTTAACTTTGCTTGCAACTATTACTAATTCCTTAACAAGGTAAAAGGTGCATTAAAATCGCATGTTTAGAAATCGAGAGTGTGCTTTGAAAAATATATTGTGAAAAAGGTAAAGTGAAGTTTCCATCGTCTATTCTAAAAAGTGTATTTACTTCAATCACAAAATAATTAATTTATACCAACCCAATAAAATCACTTAAGTTGTTTATCTTTCTTTACTACTACCGATAATCCTTTCCTTTTAGAAGTTCAACAATTAGAAAAAAATAAACTAATGTAGAATTCCCCCACTGACCACCTGCTCCGATTTAGTATATAAATATAAAACCGAACATTCTAGCTAACAAGAAAGAAATGTTAATCCTCCGATCTAGCTCACCCACTCATTTTTTTTTACTAGATCAAGTTTTTTTTTATATAAATTTTTATTGGGTCAAATAGGAAGTTTTAAAAGTTAACTTTAATTTCTTAAGGTCAAAACTTTTGCCAATTTGACCAACTTCCAATTGTGTTAATGTGAATTTAACGGCAGTGATTACACAATTACGACTACATCCAGACATGTGGTATATCGCCATCACGATGGACTTCAAGTCCAACGCGATCAACGTTCTTCCAGTTCGAACTTTTGCCTGTCAAGCCGGTGTATCACGGGTGTTTTTACAATAACAGCGAACCAGTGGGAGCCGCGCTTTGCCGTAGGTTGTTTTATCGTTTGTTTTGTTATCCCGTTTAGCATTTTACTCGTTATCCAATGACTTGGTCGCGTCTTCTCAGGCTTCTCGGTAATTGCACACATTTTGTCAATTACGGCTGGCACCTCGTTATTTATAGCTGTGTATTGCATTTCTTATTAATTTAATTAAGCGTTCGCTGCTATTCTCCGTAACACCGTACTTCCGTTGGTATATCAGCTAGTCTAATTGCATTCGTGTAGCTATCGGAGATATTTGCATGAACAACTGCATCACGTTATTAATATAACCACACTACACTTTCGTATTGTTTCCAGTCTGACTTTTCCTTTCTGCTTAGTAAACTAAGGAAGTAGGCATTCGCGTAACATTTTTATTTAATATTTATAAAATATTTGAATTAATTAGATATTATTATAATACATTTTTATTATTACAAGAATCTTGTATTTCGTGTCTGATAAGGTGTGTTGCTTGATGGGGATAAAATTCCAACATAAGTTTGTAATTACTCTAACAGTTAAATTAAAAAGAAAAATTGGTGTTTAGTTAGCCATGGAATTTTAATGTTATTTTTATGCCATGATTCTAGACTATTGCTTTTTATTTGTTTTTATCATCACAGTTTTATTTGTGACGTTTGCTTGTTGTTAGAGCTTCTCACAATATAGAATTCACACTGTCTATAGGAAACCAAATTCTCTTTCTCACATGGTGAAGATGACAAATGAACTAACCTAGAATCAACTTGTTGATTACAATTATTCAATTGATCCGTTGTTTAGTCTTCAAATACTCATAAATCTGACAAATTAATATTTCTCCTAAAACGGGTTGATCTGCACTTCCAAAAGCTTGAAGACCTTCTCGGAAAATTTTCACACAACTGTACGTATTACTGCAGGACGATTCTCTGATTATAATTGCTTAATCAAGGCACTTTTTTTCATAAATTACTCAAAAGTTATGAAACATAGTAATGTACATGTATCTGTTCTCACGAAGTTTGTCTCAGATTGGTTCACAGAACTTTACAATTGATAAAATAAAACAACACAATGTAATATGAGTATTTAAACTCTTCCATAAGATTAATTCATGGAGGGTTTAACCTCAACAGAAGTATAAATCAGTTTAATCAATATTAATAGCAATTTTTTCGAAACAGAATGTTTTTCTGTCACTGAATTATAGAATTCAATGTTTTCTTGCTACAACTTCAAGGATTAATGAAAATTTTGTAGAAGTCATAGGTACATCTGTTATGTTTTTATTGAGAATTCTCGCACAATAGCTACTACAGTAGTAATCGGTAAAATTGTTAGTCGTTCTAAATGTTCTGCATTTTATATTTTCAGTAGTTTGATTAGTTCATCCAGATCAAGTTTGATAACTCTAGTAGCGTGAACGTATATTTATCGATTTATACAAATAACAGTCAATGTAGAATTCAAAAGTTTAAGTTTTTGTTAAACACGTGAGTCACTTTCAGAAATGTTGTTTGCAGCACAGTTTCTTGTATAATTATGGTAAAATTTTTGGCACAATGTAAAAATGAAGCATCTTGAAGACATCTGACTGTGCAATACTTTCTGTATAACTATACAAGAACACAAAGTAAAAAGGGATGGCCACCAAATTGTTTGTGCTAGCATTGGAAGATGGTTTCAAACAACTGCCATATAACAATAAAGAAATGAACATAGCTGGTTCAAAATTCAATAACCTATTATGATAGTACAAAATAAAGATGAACTGAAAAAAGTCATAGGAAATCCATAAAAATAAAAAACAACAGGGGGGGGGCTAGGAGTATTTTTTAACCTTTAATCTTTATTGGTACACTACTGGTGAAGTGTCATTATGCGTTTACAGTTTCTTAGACACAGATTTACGTTACCACGAAATGCTGCAAATGCGTGGTATGGTATCAAAGACTCGAATGGTGGAAACACTGAAATTTCATATGGAATACAGTGATGTTTAGCAACAAATCCCGTGGCCATGAACGACGGTCACCAGAGAGTGAGGAGACAACGTGGTGCAATTTGAAATATTCTATGGCACGTACAATTGAAATCATGGTATAGGAGGCAATTTTTTTGAAAAGTAGATCTCCTTTGGTTTTAATTCTGGGTAGTATGACAGCTCAGAGATAAAACAAAATCTTATTTTCTTCCTTACGTACCAGAGATTAAACATGAGATTTTTCAGTTAGATAATCCATAGCACATACGTTGCACATGTTACATTGTAACATTTCAAAGTGTATAATGTTAATTTACTGCTATGACGTCTGAGATCTACGAACCTCTAAAACTAATTAAGCATGAATGAGACATGATAAATAGGTGGTTGTCAGTTTTTCAGTTTTTCGTTTCGTTACGAAGTTAAGATCTAGAACTTCCACAAGAAGACATTGATCAGCTTATTCATTCGATGCCTATAAGCATCAATTTTTGACTACATCGCTGTTTTTGTTCGTTTTTGTTTGAAATACTCGTAGTTTCAAAAAAGTAGTAGTAAAGTAACAAAATAGAAAACCTGGGACAAAAATGTAAAGTTGGTCAACTACAACAAAAACTGACAAATAGTAGGAAAATAGTAAGATTAGATTGGGACAGTACAACAATCAATCGGGAAAAAGTCTTGATGTTGCACGTTGGTTTGAAAATGTTGGAAATACAAAAAACTTAAAATTTTTGAAAAATCTAATTTTAATTTAAAGGAGCACACGTCCTAGAACAAAATTAGGAAAATGATATTTTTTGCTAAACTATCGCCAAGTCATTTGTTTATTTTAATTACGGGAAAGCTTTTCTTCCTGGTAAGAGTATCGACTAAGATAATTTCGTTGTAATATACTACTATTAATTAATTAATAATCGTTTTGGACAGAGAAACTTTAAACTATAACAAGTCAAATTTAGCACACCAAAGGTAATCTATCAATGTTGAAAGTAATCAAAGGTTAATTGCTCGCTTTTGATTTTGAAGAATTTTGTGTATGATGCAATTCAGTGATTCACAGATGAAAGATTATTTTCTCTGGAGAGCGGATACTCATGTCGATAGAATGCATTCTCTCACTGGATAGAAGGTAAGTTGTAACTGAGATGGTAGCTCGATAGGAAAATCTTGGTGGCTGGGTGTTTGGTTTTAAAGCTATAAGTTTTTAACAATCAATAATATCTTCTAGTGGTTAGTAAGGAAAACTAAATGTAGTACGTGTTGTTACATGAAATTACTGAAATCATCGAAACACTAGAGAATTTAGATAAATAATTCAGATAACTAGGAGAAATACCCACTGCAAAAACTAATTGCAGTTTTAAGTTGTAGGCTATCTTCTAAACGGTCAGCAACTATCACTGATGTGAATCGACGAGTAAATACCCCAATAAGGTAATATAATCGATACTACTAGGTGTTAGTCGAAGACCTTCTGATATAATTTTTATATTTCAGATAACTTTTACTTATTAGTTTGTAATGCTGTAACGTAAAACAATGACAGTACTATTTTAAAATAACACGAATAATAAATACGATACATTACTGTAAATTAGCGCTTTGTTCTCTTTGGTAGTCATTATAAAAGTATACCAAGAAAGAACAGATGTAGGGAACATTAAAAATTAGAATATAAAATATATTATGTTTCAACATTCAAGAAAATCATTTATTATAAAGGAAAGGTCTAATTTAAATGCGAATTGCGTAGTCTATTTTTAGAAGCTTTTAAGCAACTTTTACATGACTACATGGTTAATGCCCAGAATAATTAGTACTAGAGAATATTCTATCAAAAATATGATAAAAAACTACACGTTTTTGTTCTTTTACCTTGAAAGTAACCCAAAAAGAATAAATTTTAATTCAGCATTTAAGTTTAAAATATAAATTTTACTTGATTTTTAATGATCATCTGATGCTTTCCTGTCTATTCTTTTATCCTTTCAATTCTTTTTTGTTCTTCATTACATATGTAGCATACTCAGTCCGAGAAGGTATTTACAGTTTTATTGTTATTACCTTTATATATATAGTTGTCTTTTGTTCTCTGTCCACTAATTCAGTTGAAATAAAATAAAGCTACTAAAGGGATCATATCAAAATATTCTTATCAAGCCCTTTTGAACTCACAAGTCAGAATGTCTAACATCATATTAGTATGTTAGATTACCAATACCAATATCAAAGTCAGGAAATAAGACTTAAGTAACAATTAGTTATTTACTCACTTAAGTCTTCCTTAGATACCTAACTATAACAATATATTAATGTTAACAGTTTACTAATGTCTTTTCAAAAATACCTACTTAACTACTGATCATATAATTTGATTTAGTAGATACCTAGATAAGACATATTTTTGATAAAAAATCCGGTAGTTTTCAGATTAACAGATTTTACCTCTAAACCTACTGTAAAAGTAGCTTTTTAAACAGTCGATTTTTAACAAAATTAACACGGTATGGTTCGATGCTTAGAATAATTTACACAGCTTAGTTAAGGTCTGCTAAAATTATGATGTAATTTGTCTTTTTGCACTTAACCTTCGAATTAAACCGTGAAGTATTTTAGGTGTTTCCAAAGCAATTAGAAATAGAAACTCCTCAATAATTAATAAATTTTAATAAAATGCATTGAACTTTCGACTGCATAGAAGAACCAGTCACTTCAACATAATAATTACAACTAATCTTTTATTCCGTTATTGTAATAAAAATTTATTTAAATGGAAATTTACTATATTAAGTGCAAAATTAAATCAATCTTGTTTCCATATATTATAAAATTTTTATTTTACCATATTGAAAAGTATGCTAGAATAATTAAAATGCTTTAAGTATTTAATTTTTAATAGTACAACTTAATGCAACACAAAAAGTACTGAGTTTGGAGCAGACACTACCATTATTCAGATATTTTTATGAAATAAAAGCTAATAGGTTAGCATGTTCTTCCATCAATGTAATTAAAATCAATAACGGATCTCGGTTTATTTATATACTGAATGTTTCAGTTTTAATCTTGACCACCTTAAGAGTTAATAGAGCACCAAGAAATTAGTTTAGTTACATTGCATTTAACCTTATATCAAAAACAATTGATTTTCCAGATTCAGGGTAGTTTTTCCTGAAGATTTCTTGTATTTAAGTACAGAGGCCAGGAAACCTTCAAAGAGCGGCATGTTTGCAAGGATTCAAAGACCCTTAGAAATTCAAGAGTGCACACGAACCTAAAGGTTCTACGGTACCTTAGGATGCACAAGAACTTGGGGCTAAGATTTGTATAACGTAAATGATGTTTCTAATATTTCATTATAAGTCACGGTTGAGATCCCTAATTTATGATATTTGGTAAATCAACCAGTGCTAGTGCTAGGGTAATTGGCGTCTATGGCAAAATGAACAGGATGATGTGATTAATGTCAATTTTAGTTGTCTTGTCACTGTAGTGTCTATGATGTTGTCTCACAAGTACGTCCTTTTGCCGACTCGAACAAGGAGTCCTTTACTAAAGTAAAGAAAGGTTACCAAGCCGTAAGAAACAAAAGATAAGTTTATCTAAAATCGACAGGACTTCTTGTTTTAAGTGCTCATGTCCGACCTCTTCGGAAAATCAACAGAAGCTATTAGAATCAATCGATGCCTTCTAGAGTCTCTGGCCATCTGGCCCGATGGATCTCGAACAATAGACGTCTGTTTGCCTTAGTAGGATTCTTCTTGACATGTTTTCGAGCATGCCAAAGCTGATGAAAAATCAAATATCACTTTTGAACCTATGGAGAAGTAGATTTTTATTTTACTAGACTCAGAAGCTAGTCGCTGAGAGTCACTGCCTTTTTTGGAATTGTCTATAATCAAAGAAAGCAATGTAAGCTGTATTGTGTAACTAATGGTCAACAAGTCAGAAACTTGGGTACACCAAGATTTGATATCCAGCGAACTATCTTTTGCCGTCTAGAGAGACTTAGATTTAGAACCCGTTTATTTGACCTGAATATGATTCTTTGAGAATTGTCAAATCATCTTTAACAATTAAATAAAATGTGGTTAGTGATTGTCTGTACTTCGTGACAAAGAGAACTCTACGGTAATTCAAAAATCACAAGTCAAAGTTTCAAGATTTTGATCTCTCCTGCAAAAGACTGAAATCTTTTTTGGCACGAAGAACAAAGTGACTTAAGGGGAACAACAACCTACTAAAGTTTTACGACTATTCTATCTTCAAAAACATTTTTCTGAAAGTAGGAACGAGCGGATCAAAGTCCAAGTTGCACTTTTCTGGAAGTTATAATTGGAGCACGATCTAAGCCTCTATCTGCAAAAACCGCCACGGATGACGACTACTAAAAAATTTCTAAGTAAAAATAAGAATCTAAACACTTTTCACTGGTTTCATTACAGTATTACCACTCAGAGTATCCATCCAGAACATGGTACTGCCAGAGAACGAAGATTTAATGTTTTTTGCTATCAAACATTCTGACATCAATCAACTAACAGGAAGGCGTCACCACTTACTAACTCCTGCCTTTCATCAGCACAATCTCTCTTCTTGATGCTGAAAATCTTGAATTGCTCCCTTAGATTCCTACTATACGTTTTGTTTTTGTTTTATTTTTAACCAAATAAGGAGATTTTGGGGGAGTTTCCTAGCTGCCTAACTTAGGAAAATTTAGGTTCGCTATAAAAGATGTTACATCAATGTTGATGTAGACAAAGTGTTAAGTGCCGGAAACAAATTCAAGGGTTCAAAAACAGGGACAACCGTAGGGTTTTTGGCGCCTATGGCAGAATTTCTTAATGCACACTGATATAGTAAACAATTTCAGTTGTGTTATTGGCCACGTCCGTTTTCCACCGCTTCCACTGCCAGTTCACTTAGCCGAGCGACGCCGAACATCTCTGTCGACACTCACGAACGCTAAGAAATACAATCAATAGACGTACTTCTTCCAACGTAACCTCCGTCACTCTATACTAGCATTACACGATCTCCCCTAGGACGCTGGACCACCACCAGCTTCTAATCACCTTGCCCATTATTATATTCTCCATTTTCTGGTTTAAGTGCCGATGGAAGAAAGCAGGTAAATGTTATCATTGTCGAAGATTCCAGAGTTTTCTATGGTTAACGATGTTCCACACATTAATTTGTTATCCTAACACAATTTACCAGGAGCACTGTGCTGTGGGCAAGTTTTTCTTTCATCATCGTCTTAATTAAGGCGTAGATGCTCAAAAGAGCATTCTTGAAAACAACCTGTTTGTTATTATTAGACAAAAGATTTAACATAATGGAGAACATTAAGTTTTTCGCATTTGTAATTTGCAAGTTGCTTTTCTTGAATTAACTTAATTTATCTTGTTTTTACCAGTTTTTGAACTTTGCATACATCTTGCTTTAAACTTGCTTCTTCGCTTTCCCTTGTCTGATACATTTTTCCTAAATTATTTCAAAAGGTCTCCTTATTCTCCCACCAAAGTTTGGGCTTACTTTTAGATTTTGTAACTTGCCACAAACCAGGAAAATAAATTCGCAATGTTTCCACCACAAATTAGTGCACGGGATTTAGGAAACGTGTACTCATGGTCAGTGAATAAAATCACTCGTAGTGGTTCTATTTGCAGTTGCAGTTGATTTTATAAGCAAATAATCAGGGACAAACTAGTAATGACCGCTGCTTCATACTTAATTCTCTTAGTCTATCCTTTTTTTCCGTGCCAGACAAACCAATTCCTCTTTTCCATTTCTCTCCATTTTTTGTTAAGTCGCCAAACAACTTTGCGTATGATGATGACAGGCAATAGGAAATTCTCCATGATAGAAACAAATATCAAACTACTCCCATACACATGAACATTTGTTAATGGTTTTTGGCAAATATTTTATTAGATTGACTGATTTATTTGATTATCCTTTGCAAAATATGTTTTTATAGTTGACACAAGTGGTCTCTTCAACCACTTAGAATTTTTTTTGTTTGCTTATAGGAAGTTCTCGGATAGGTGGATCTTACTTTCTTGGCTGTCAGACCTTTACACTGGTAGTTTTACTATTATTTCAGTTGTTATTCAAGCAAGAAACTGTGAAATTAGCCCCTATAGAGCCTTTTAAAAACAAAAATGGTTTAGAACAGAATTTGGTTTTGGTTTTCAGTCATCATCAAACTACAAAGATTAATAGCAGATATTCTCGAACCACTATTGTCAGAAATATATTGCAAATGCATTAATTCTGAGTGTGCTGATTTCTACTAAGAAACTTGTTTTACAATCAAGATTTTTAAATTCTAAGAAAAACTTGAAACTTAGTTTTTCATTGTGCTGAGGATATAAAAGAATCACAAAATGACAAATAGATTTCTCAAGATGACGATTACAACTTGGCAATAAATCTTCTTTTTGGGAATTTCTCCAACCGGAAATGAAGATTGCTCCTAGATAAAATAGAAACTTAAAATGATTTACAAAATTAATCGATAAAGCTCCAAAATGCAGAGTGACTTAATATTACACCAATAAAGCCTCTAACTACTTAGTTTTATTTCATAAAAATAAGCAAAAAGTTTGTATCATAGATATTCTTTCTGATTAGATTCCTAATAACGATTCTTAAAGGATGATTGGAAAGTATCTTTTTCATTGACAAACTTTTATATACAGGGTTTTTGGAAGAAAGATAGTAGCATTTGAAGACTTTTAGGAGGAGAGGAAAGTACATAAGCATATGCAAAATCACTGACAGGGAACAGATACACAAAGATTTGAAATCGTCCTGATCAGTCAAGCAGTTACGGCACAAGTAAGGTTGTCACATGTGCATATGTGGATAAAATTTATTCAAAGTTAGTCATAAGATGCAGAAGAGAGAACTCCTAGTTAAGGCTAGTACACTGGTTCTACTTACCAAAAAGATTTCTGATTTTGTTCAATGAATAAAATAAGAATCAAAAACAGCGGTGCAGAAGTTTGTTCCTCTGTAGTATTAAAACTGTGAATTAGCTCTTGACTAATTTTTAGAAAATCTGCGTTCTTGTCTACACTAATTAGAGTAAATTGCTCAAAGCAACATAAATTGGCGAATTCTTAGTAAATCTTCCTTCTATTGTCAAAAAAGTCTTTGAACTCAGATATAGTCCGTAACTAACCGTGATCAACAAGACGTCAACTGACGGAAACTGTTTTAAAATTCTTTTCTTTTTTTAGAGTTAAGTCTAATTTAGGTAATTTCGGCTTTTTATGCTCACCCAGTTGTCTAAGGCCCTATGCTATTAGAGTGACTTTATTATCATATTTTGACAAAGACTGCAGTATATTTTTAAAAGACGCCTCACGTTCATCGAAACCTTCTTGCGTGTAATTATCACAAGTAGGTTATTAACCTCTTAGTTTGTTTACTTTCCTTTTTCACTTCTAGTAAACATTGTCCAAGCTATAACTTGCAATTTGGTAATATTATCATAAAATAACACAAAAATAATGTGCAATTAATACTCGTAGATCAATAATTAGAAATTAGTGGTAGACACAAAATAATTTTAAATTAACGCTAGTTTAATATATCAAAAATCTAAACATGTTTGGTACTTTTATAAATAATAAAGTCATTAAAAGTTTAAAAATTTAGTTTCTCATAAAAAATAAATAAATTACTTCCAACGATTTCAAAAGAGGAAAAAATGAAATTCCCATAACATTAAAGCAGATTTACTTCTGTGATCTCAAAAAAAGAGACCAAGAATTTTATTGATCGTATTTTTAGTAAATTAAGAATCGAAGTTACAGGATGTCGCATACACCAATAACATTTGCATAGTGGTACCTGAGTTCTTTTAAAAATTCCACCATAAAAATAATATGATAATGGTCACGTTCTGAACGAGTGAAATACGGGAATCGATTCCTGTAATGTGTTGTTCGATTTGTATTCCTCGTGTAAATTGATGTAAATTCCTGGAAAATAATAAGAATAACCTAATCACGACCTGAACGTTATAAATTTAAAAATAGAACGTAAAATTAAAATTACAAAACTTTATTTAACTAAAAACATTTTTCATATTACAGTCAAGTTATTTAACAGTTAAAATGATTTTAGATTTATGACGAATCATTTTTAAACAAACCGCAAATATTAGCAGTATAATATAACCTACGATTCTCAAATAATAGTAAAACCGCAAAGAATTCAGATGACTTCACGATTTTAATATTCACGCACTTATAAAACATGTGTAGAAGATGAGATAAAAAAGTAGAAATTTCACGAACGAGATAATTTAAAAAGTAGTTATAACAGATTAGAAAGTGAAATTAAATATGTAACTGAAAGTTGTGAGTAGCCGATATAATACAATACGACGTAGTTGTATTTTACAATTTAAATGATTTTTTTAAATTTATTTTACAAGTGAGTCTTTTTATTTTACTTGAAAATAGTCTTACATTTCGATAAGAAAGTAGATCGATTTCGAGCAGAGCCACTTTTAGTAATAGCAAGAAATGCAAGGTTTTCTTTCAGTGTAAACAAGTTCTTTGTATAAATGGCATTTTTCTTAATTCCATTATCCTCTATCTAGAACAGAAACCACCAATTTCTCTGTATGTAGCTGTTCCATATTTTAGATTGGATAGTTTTCTTGAACATTCTAGTTTGCAATTCACCAAACTGCTACAGTTTTGATAATTTATTTCATTCTAGAGAAAATAGGAAAGAATTCAAAATTTGCTAAATAAATAGCAGTTTAAATTTGCTTCAATTAACATTTAAATATAGTGAAAGTTGCAAATTTAAAATAATTTGTTTGCACTTTACGAATTTCCCCTAATGCAAAATTTAAGATTTAAGCATTAAACATTTATACAGTAAAAACGTACAATGAGAAGAAATAAAATACTATTGCAAACAAGAACTCTGGCTATAATTGTTAAAGTACGCTACCATCTGTTGAAAAACAATTAACACTTCAAGTTGTCATGCTCTAACATCTAAATTATCATTTCATCAGACACCTCTGCTGTTGATCCATCCTTGAAATCAATTTGTAGAACTCCATATTGTTTTCAAGTTTCTTTCTTACAGCGTATTTGCAACTGGCTACGAGGGTTGCTATTTATATTTCTGGCCTAACAATGAAAAAACAAGTATTTATGATCGAAACTAGTTTTATTGTTTTTCAAAATATTCTCCATTAAGATTGATACACTTTTCCATGCGTTTGAACCAATTTTCGAAGCACTTTTTCCACTCTGTTTGAGGCAGCTCCAAAATATGCGTTTTGAAACAAAAAACGGCTTCTTCTAGTGTTGAAAATCGTTGACCACGTAGTTTGTTTTTGATGTACGGGAATAAAAAGAAGTCATTGGGTGCCAAATCAGGGCTGTATGGTGAATGGCCCATCAACTCGACCTTCTGGCTGGTTAAATATTCAATTGTTTGAGCAGCGGTGTGAGAGCTTGCATTGTCATGATGAAGCACGATTCGCCTCTTCTTTGAAGTTTTCCAAATTTCTCCAATGACTTCTGGCAAACAAATGGTTGTGTACCATTCAGAGTTGACCGTCTTACGTTGCTCTAACGCCACTGTTGGCACATGACCGGTAATGCCAAAGAAACAGGCAACCATTTGCTTCGATGTGCTTCTTCCGCGAACAACTTTTGTTGGATTTGGCTCGTCTTGAAAGACCCACACAGTTGATTGCTGTTTTGTTTCGGGGTCATATGCGTAGATCCATGATTCGTCACCTGTGCAGATGTTATACACAGCCTTTGATGCACCTTTCGCAAAGTTTTTCAACATTTCAATGCACCAGTCGACACGAGCCTTCTTTTGAGCATTGGTCAGGTTATGCGGGATCCAACGGGAACAAATTTTTTTTACGGCCAAATGATCATGTAATATCTTGTTAATGCTAGTCATACTAATGCCCAAAGATGCCTCAATCTCACGATATGTCACATGACGATCTTGTTTAATCAGTTCACGCACAGCATCGATGTTTTCAGGCAGAACGACAGATTTTGGACGGCCTTCACGGATTTCGTCCTGGAGTGAACATCGGCCACGTTTGAATTCATTAGACCAGTTTTTTACAGTGCTGTAGGATGGAGCTTCATCGCTATATAATGTATTAAGTTCATTGATGCACCCTTGTCGTGATAATCCACGTCGAAGTTTATGAAAAATAATTGCACGAAAGTGTTCACGGGTCAATTCCATTTTTTACTAGGGAATACACTTTTCAATTAACTGCAAACAACACTAATCGCACTGAAATAATAAAATGTTGTGGTTGAGGTTATGTTCAACAATGTAAAGTTTACACGGGAAATGTCAGCTGACGCCTGGAAACAGTCAGTGTTGCCAAGGCCAGAAATATAAATAGCAACCCTCGTATTTATAACGTTTCTGATAAATTTTCCATATTATAGTGACTTCTACCAAGACGCCTATGTCTTGTAGTACATGACGTTAAGTTTAAGTACTAACAAGACTGATCCCATTTGTTTACATAAAACTCAGCGTTCGGCGTCGCATCGGCTGGAAGACACTATGTTATACCTTTGGCAAAACACCTGAGGCCTATTCAGCCAAGATCTTTAAACCTAACCATGGCACTTGACTATGAAAATAAGCCGACAAACTCGAATAAACCTGAAAGATCCAACTGTCTTAAGACATCCGATTTATGCAAAACGGCAACTGGCGGTAGAGTCTTTTTTGTCGGCTGCTGATTAAATATATGTTTGTCTATAAACAGAAAGAAGGTTACTGCTCAGAAACACCATACTAGATATGCACAAAATACAAAATTTTGTGCATATATGCTTGATGAAATGTCTAAAATACCAATCCTAGATCCTACATGAAAGGGTATGTGTATTTTGGCATCAAAAGGATTTGACTATGGGAGAAGTCGTTCCGTAGATTTCCAAAGCTATAATAATGCTTTTGGACACGATATTCACTTCAACATATAAGCAGCGTGTGTGACAGGCCAGAAACTATAAATGAATGACAATGAATAACCACAAGTACTGAAAATTAGTGTATGAATATTATTCATATCGAACGGTTTGAAATCGATTGCATAGAAAGCTGTTTTGCAGTATGCAAACCAAGAGAGGTGAGTACGGAAATGTGAAGTACAATTTTGATCAGTTGCGCCATATTTCCTCAAATTATTTCTCTTACTTTTTATTCATTTTGAAACGACAGAATGATCAACTGGTAAACAAATAAAATTCCTTTACTAACTCAAACAATAATATCTTTGTGCCAAGAAATGTGAGCTATTCAATTTTTCTTGTAAAGGTCAATAGCTTAAATTAAAATATTAGCATCAACATATCAATACCAAACACTTTCTCTCTAGGTACACAAATTACAGATAAAAAAGCTACCGAAGCAATAATTATAAAATATCTTAACTACCTGCACAATAGCTCTAAAGCACTCGAATGAATACTTAAAATCATTAAGACGCGCAGCTTATTATTTAAGAACATGAACTTGAAACTAATTACAGGATTATTTATCGTTATAATCTGACGTATTATTAAAGAGCAAAAGGTGAAATGTACCGGTTCATAATATGGCACTTCAAGTTCTATAAATAGATAGATAGATCGGATAATTATCTCTGAATTTATCCGAACGTGAAATGTATGATTGATTGGTGCAAAACATCAAGACAATAAAAACGGGATTAAATGAAATTTCGTTTTTTGCTTGTTACATCGAGCATTTTCGTGCGTTTTAATAGATCAATTTGTTAAATCAATTCAATTATTTAAACCAATTATAAAATTACTTTTAAAATAAATTGAACATTAAATGATGGACAAGTGTTTCCTTTATTTATTGTTGTGACCATTAGGAGATGGTCGTAACAATGGCTAAAGCAGCTGAAGTATCTATAAAAAGTTACAATGTTCTGACACCTGCCTGTCTGTCGGTGGAGAGAAACATGGAGTATCACTTAGCCGCCCCCGATATCACCTGTTGGTAACACGCCGATATTACAATTTCCAGCACCTCTGATGATGAGTCATTTATGGGACCCCGTTATCGACATAAAACCTATACGTGCATCAATTTGCTATAAATACATCTGCAGAAAATTACAACTAGCCACATGTTATATTTTAAAATAAACGAGCACTTTACGTTGATGTGTTTATCTCATTTAAATGTCTTTGCAGTTCTCATCATTTGAAAAATCTGCGAAGGCGTCACCGGAGAGAACGAAGAATTAAATCTGAAAGATAATCTACTTTAACGGGTTAACAGAAATAGCGTTAGTGCGTCGTTCGCGCCCGCGATAGCCAAATCTACAGAATATATGTTAGTGTTACGAATTTAACAGGCGCTGCGAAGCGATTTATTGGAACGAGCTTGCTGAAAAGTAAACTGCCGCTGCTGGAGCATTTACAAATATACGGGCGCGAACACAGGTGATACTGTACATGCTCCACTCGACTATGTGTACATTATGGCCATTGTGAACTAAAACCAGAGAACACTCAACAAAAATACTAACCCTAACAGTTTTATTCGAAATTTAATTGTTTGCATTGTGTCTTCCGTTAAAATTTCAATTTTGATTTATTTTAAACTACACGTTTCATTGTGTTTTCTTTTATTGAATGTAATGTCTAAAATTATTAATGGCATTAAATTTGTTCTGTGTAATATAATTTTTATTTATTTCCGTGATTTACTTTTCTACAATTGAAATAATTTACAATCTAACTTCGAACGATTTACAATCTCTACAATTATTTTGCGCTTATTTTTTTTATTGAACTTTTGTTTTTACACCCTTTAATATGCTGCCTTTCAGTTACTCTTGTTTTCTTGTAATCTCCTTCGTCGGTTTATTTAATATTATTGTTTCTTTTTCGATACTTCTTTGTTATTTTTTATCCTTATTTCTTTAACTTCTTTTCTTTCTTTTCGTTTTAATATTTCCTAGTTATTGTATGTCTTATTTCTCTTCAATATCTATTTTATGCTTTTTAAGCAAATCTTTTGCGCCTTGTACCCTTTTTATTATTTTTTACTTTGGAAGCTTTTCCGTTTTCTCCATCATCTTCTTCTTTTTTCTAATTCCTGTTTTAAATCTTTGCTTTTTTGCAAATTCCAAAGAGTTTAACGTATGATACTTTCTCTTTACAGCATACTGACTGCTGAGAAAGAACATGTTTTTCTCACAATGGATTGCGCCGTAAAATAATTTTATTTTGTGCATGTAATATCACAAAATTATCATTAAGAACACACTGTGAACACAGAAAGGCATAATTACTTTGATCTCCTCTTTAAGACAAAAATGTAGAGAAAATCTATTGAGATCGGTGCTTCTTTTGCTATTACAATTTATAAATTAGTTTTGGTATTTTAAGCGCGAGACCGTGTGGACTACTGTCACTGAATTCACAACTGAACCTAAAAACTTCCAAAGACAATAATTTGAATTTATAGTCTATTCGTGTATATTAAATCTTCTCTAATTTGCTTTCTTGTTTACCTTCTCTCTATTTTTTTTCTATAACTGTCTTATTACTTAGCATATTGACTTTTAACCCTCTTACAAATTAAGATTTTTAGACTAACTAAATATCGTTAGAAGTAATCTCAGTAATGGTTTTTAAATTAAGTATATCTATTTTCTATATTGGCCAATTTACTTAATTCAATATTGGAAAAATTTATAGACATAAGATTTGCTCAACATATCACATTGAGAAGAAACAATATGGTTTTTCCAAGATTCATGTTTTTCATAATCTATGTCTATTTAATATTATATATTTTAACACTGAAGATAATGCGCCAGACAATAAACATGCTATTGGAGTGCATACGCAAAGTGTAAAGCATTTCGGATATGATCATTAAGTAGAACCGTAACTAGCACACCACAAAGATACTGACTGCCACAGCAATCGACTTCTATCATCTCAATCGATAACATGGCACAAAGAACATGCTCTACAAGGTACACGCTTAATATCTTTCCATGACAAAGAAAATGCAATCTTAGTCTTGAATTTGACTTTTTAGTGTTTAGTGTTATTGTTTGTTATTTAAAGTATCTTTTAAGATTTCCGCTAAGTGCTTGTTAGGTTTCGTCTCTTAATTCTACAAACCTCAGCATAGCAGATAATTCATGAGAGAGCAATTTAAAGTCTTGTATAGGCAAAACGGAGCATACGTAGGTACCAAACCAGAACGCTTTTGCGCACTATGGAAAGCATTTGCTTTGCTGATAAACGAGATCACGAGAGTACATTACTTCTGAAGAGAAGATCTTGTCTTGGTTTCACTCAGTGACACTACGCTACGATATGCTAAATCTTGATCACCGTCTAAATCTACTTTAAGATTTTCTAGATCTAGAAAGGCTGAAAGACTCAAATCCAGAATTTGTGGTATTTTGACGCATTTGATATTTTTTTATTCTCTGTCCCACAGAATGAAAGACATCTAGGTTAACATATCCAATCTTGTTTAAATGAGAATCTTAGAATTCTGATCATTCAACAAAAGAATTTAAATTTCTCTAATACATTATTAGTTCATTAGTTCTTTAAGTTTTACATTGTAATCTGCAATATCAATAAATTTTCCTATCATATAATCAGTTTTACTTTAATTTAGATATTTAATTTTGATAAAAGTAGTTGTGAAGTAGTTTGATTATTATAATAGAATAGATATCTGATTTACTAAATTTTGTATTGACATCTACTTGTCAGTTGCGTTTAAGGTCTTGCCATTCTTTTTAAAACCATCAAACAACAAAGGCACTTCTACTTTTTTTGTTTGATGATTAATGTATTAGTAATTGGAATGCCTTCGGGTACGGATGCAGCTTGTTTCATGATGAAGATTTTTGCAAAAATTGACACCCTTTAATAGCGCTTCTAGTTTCTTTATATTGACAGTAACTCTTCAAATTGAAACATTAGTTTCACGTAGATTAAGTTTACAAAAAATATGGTAACTAAGAATTTTACATATTTTGTTTCTAAATATAAATCTCAATCAAGAAAATGTGAAGACACATAAATAATAAAATACGGTAGATGTGGTCAAGTCTCTAATGGTTTTCAGTAATTGGTTTTTTATGAAACTTGCGTTAGTGTCTTATGGGAAACGATATTTGGCATATGCATCCTCTTTTAGAATTAATTAGACTTAAGTTCTAACTCGTAAATTACTAATTAGTTGGTAAAAAAACTTTAAATAAAAAAGAGCAATATACAGCATTTATGTTTTCAACCCAGTCGAATAAGTTATCAGAAATAAAATTTTGAAGATTAACAGTTTTAATGTTATAATAATTGTAGGTAATTTAAATGTAAAGATAATTTCCTGTTTATAATAATCTAAAACAACATTCTTTTATTTTTAAATACAAATATATTTTCTCACATAATTTCACGTGCTTAATTAAAATTAATAAGGAACATCATCGTGATAATTTATCAAAAAGTTTGATAGTCACTGCAGTGCGCCTCTCTGGCCGCATATTTCTGTTCACAGTATATTTTAAAATGTCAGGCTCGCGCCAAACATTTATTTATTTTTTTGTGAATTATACAGCGATCGCTTCCGGAACGGGAATTCGTTTATATGGCTGCTGAGTGAAGTATGGAATTTACGGAAACAAAAGGGTTCGTTTGTTATTCTAACACTACATTATTTGTGTTTTTCTTTTTAATTTTCTATTAATACGACGCGTGCATGATTTGCTTTCGTATGATTCACGCTCGGATTTATATTTATTTGAAATGTCCTCTGGAAATGTATGTAAGTAAAGAATTTATAGCAAACATTTGGAATTTTCTTTATTAACATTAATTTCAAACTCAGTACAGTTAATGTTAGTAACGTTTACTGCAGATTTTATGTCAATTTAATGAACATTTTATATTAATCTAAAATTTTGTATTTGTATTTGTAACTTTGAAAATATGGAAATTTGGAGTATAATCAGACTAGACTATTCTTCTTTAATTATTTGTGCAAACGTAATTTTTCGAAATAGTTTTTCTTTAATTTATGAAGAATGGTTGAGCTGTTTATAAAATTGAAATTTTAGTTTCTATAATGCTTCTCTAGCTTATATTTACCCCTTCGTGACACTTTTCTATTTTCCTCCTTTAGAACTGCAGATATTGCAATGATATGCATTGCCCAGCACAAACACACAATTCTATAACTAAACTGCCTTATTCTTTTTCTAATAAATGAAATTACGCTAAAATAAGAAAACGTCAAGTTGTCGTTTTAATCAAAACCAATACTGAACAATGAATTAAAAATAATCAATAATGTAATATTGAGATTAATCAATGAAAAAATCAAATACGCCGCTATATTCTAAATGTATCTAATGCAGTATAGTTGATGATCCTGAATACAATTGTGATATTGATTGATACTGACCAGATTGGAAAGCAAATTTCCTAGAACGTCAAACAGCGGTGAACGTCTAGTAATTTTGAAAATTACTTCTTGATCAATACAATGTTTAATTTTTTAGAGACAGGTTTTTGAAAGGCAAAAGCTTCGAGCTTCTTCTTCGTCTTCTGAGATAAATGCAAAAAGCTTTTTGATAAAGACGTCAATATCATCTTTGGATGAAAAACGATCACGTAAATGCATTCTGAGATTAGAAAGTAGCCAGAAGTCGCACGTGGACAGGTCGGGGGAGTATGGTGGATGTGAAGTTATTGTGGGGAATAATTAAATCTTCAACAGTAAGTTCCTGAAGCACTTCTGGCAGACATTTTTATGTATACCAATTTGCCGTGAAACTCTTCCGTCTGCCTAACTTGATGATTTTGCCAAGTCCTATACTCCTAAAAAAAGCTCATTGTACTTTCTTGACAGGTTTGGGCACTGAAGAACGGTATATAGTGCGTTTGTTCGTCTGTTACGGTGATACGGTGGCCACTATATTTTAGTAACTTTAGAGTTCTCTTGCTCGGTTCTTGGTGTTCTGTCAAGTTAACCCAACTAAAAATGGCTATTTCATGCCCAACTTTTCGTGAAGGATCTTGTACAATAGCTACTGATGCTATGATTTGGCAAGTTGTATAGTAAAGAGTGAATAAATTTTATTATTAAGTAGCTTGTAAGTACAAGATTACACCAAGTGAACCTTTTAACAAAACACTATCTTATGTTCAGGTTATGAAACTTAGAATATTTTATTTCTCACTAGCACAATTAGAAACATTTGCCTTACTTCTCACCGCATTTGGTTATTAGGTTTTTATTACAGTTTTAATTTAATTACAAATTTTCGTTGTTGATACCTTAACTTACTTATTTTTTGTCATTCCACTCTTATTCTTTTTCTCTCCATCTTTATTCTTTTTAGAAAGGATGCGTTTTGGTTGCGTGTGGTTGTAAATATTGTAGAAAGCTAGTAAAATCATAAAAGATCAGAAGAATTGAAGGAATTAAATAACTTAAAATAACTAGTAGCAAGGATAGTTTCTATTAGTGAAAATCTAATTTGTTTGTAGAATGAATTGTAGGTGCCTAATTATACTGGAAATTTATCAGGATTTATTGGACCATAGGTTCTACAGATTTTGGAGTTTGGGAATGCTACATAATTCAAACTAGAAAAAGAGAAAAACAATGTAGTGTCAAAAAATCCTAAAGTCTAATAAGGAAATAGCAAAACGATTTTTATTACTTTTTTTAATTTCTGAAATATTTTCTAATTTGCATGCAATTAATTTTTACCTCTGCGCGATACCACTACGCGAATATTTAATAAACTATAAATTCAAACGGGTTAATTAATAAATGACAAAACATTTTAAGACAATCTGTGTTTAGCAAATTACCAAAAAAATTGAAGACTTCTTAATCTTCTTTAAATGTAAACACGTAAACAAATCTGGCGATAACATTATTGTCATCGCTCATAAGACAAAAAACTCTTTTGGTATTATAAATCAATAAATCAATGGGTATAAATCTAAGCGAATTTGAAAAAAATGAAATAAATCTTCTGATTTAGTAAACCTCAGGCAGTCACTGGGTTAAAAACAGTTGAGAAACAAATTATGTCAGGAAAACTCAAATAAATAGTACGTAGAACATAGGTAATGAACAATAGTTAGTTTTTGAAGACGAATATCCTGCTTATTTATGTTATCCACGTAATGCTCGTTAAGATTTTTAAAAGGAGCTATTCATATCGCCAAAGATAATGATACAACCACGTGCTAAATTGGTAATAAATCGAAAAAGAAAATGAAAAAACTTGTCTCGGCGTACTTTTATTAAGACATTTTATGTATTATACAGATTTAAAGAAAGCGTGTATTTGTCAGTGGACAATCAGAAAGGAATTAGTTGTGATTGTTGAGAGACTGCCGGCGTCTGTGCGTTGACGGGGCCCGCTAAATCTTCCAGGTGTCGCTTGCAATGTCGCACCTATAGCGGACCGATAGCGGCCGATAAGACCACGTACAAATGAGTTATTTTACGAACGACACTCGGCTAATTAGTAGGAGAGAAGGCTGCAATAAATCATTATCACTCCATTAAGTGCCGGCCGGATTACGAAGCAGATAATTTTAATATGCTAAACTGGAAGGCGACAGCCACTCGCAATATATAAAATATTCAGTTATCCTATCGTTTTTGAAATTGCCGTTTGCATAATAAATGAGAGAATCGCATTCAGTTTTTTGCATATCTTATTACTGCAGGTATGTAAGTACTTACTTTTATATATGGACCTCTGGAATACGTTGATTTTTATTGATGGCCATTCGAGTGTTTAATATTTATTATGCACGGCACAGTGGACTTTAGGTATTTATGTAAAATTAATTAAGATATAAATTTTGTAAATATTTAGCAGGAGTCGAATCAGAAATAAGAGTATGTAGTCGGGAAGTGCTAATGACATACATGCGTTACTTTTTATATGTATATGCGCACACCATGCATGCGATTATACAACGTAAGAAGTGACTCATAAAGATTATCTTCATGAATATCGCGATAATCGAACGATAATAAATTTTGTTTTAAACTTAACGGTGCAAAAAAGATAACTAGAAATGTTGAATTAATAAAAAAAAGAGCTTGTCTCGCAATCTTTTAAGTGTATTATACTAAAGCAAAAGCTAGCTGATTAAAGTAGTGGACGCATGAATATATTAAAGTTACTAATTTGTACTATTTAAAACAAACTACTCTATAATTTATGTATATTAAGTTTATTTATCAATTCTGCTTCTTTCTTAAATCGGATAAGCAATACCAATTTATTCAAGCCCGATCACTAGTCCAGATAAATTTATCGATTAGAATTCGTTACTGGGGACGATAAAATTTTTAAATATTTATTAAGCCACGCTAATTAAATTAAACAGATAATAACCGTCAATATAATTTAATTTTTTATGCAAAATTTTAATATACCTCATACGCTATAAATTAATGTTTAATATAGATACTGTCAGGTTAGATATGTTTTACAATTTATATTATATTTTTACACGATATTGCAAATTAATTAAGCCCTCACCTCAAAATTAGCTAACTTAACATGCGTTCTGTCAGTTATAAAAAAAAACAAAGAGATAAAAACAATACCAATGATATCTAAAATAATGAGGTGTGGTGCGACGACCACAACACGGTAAATGAAATTTTCGTAAATATTGCAAAAAAGACATCGGAAACAGCTATCATCCAAAACCAGAACGAAAGGTACTAAACGCTAATTAATTAACATATTAAGACACCAACACACTTGAGGACTAAGTTTAGACTTTACGGGGATGTTTTAACTATGTCCTTAAACCTAAATTCATTAATGGGCAGCTTATTTATATGAAATCAGCACTTTTACCCAATGAATACAATGGCGTGAAGAAACTTCACATTTCAAGACAATTGGTTTTGGCTAATTCTCATTAAGCCATTAGGAAGATTGCTCCAAAATTTCAAAATATTGTTACCATAATCTTTTTGGAAATTGGAAAAGAGTCGGTCCATACCTTTGAAGTAGTGCTGAACCAAGGTTACCATTTTGTGTGTTTAGATGAGAAAATAAAGCTAGGTTTTATCAACCACTACAAAAAAAACCAGAACGCTAAGCTTTTGAGACATGTAAACAAATCTGCTTAGGTAAGTTAAACAGTAGATGTAGTTGTATTACTTTCCCTAGCAAAATATTGTATATCTACGCGTTCAGGACTAAATCTGTTCAGTTCCACTTTCTTGACATGAATATCTGGTATTTCTTTTTGGTTTAGTAGTATTGATTAGTATGGCAAAGCATTTTCGAAATTCTGTAGCGACACTTTCAGAACGACTACTCTGTTATTTTCATTTTTTCAGTGACATCTTCAATCTATTTAGTATCTATCTGTTCATAATTTGTCTTTCATATACTGATGTACTACATAGTCTAAAATAACTATCATACACCAGAGATCTCTTTGATTGCTAAGTTTTTTTTTGTTTTTTCTTCTAAGGTTCCACTGATTTAGACCTTTGTTTTCTCGTTATCATTTCTTTTATATTTTGTTTTGTTTTTCTGGTTCTTTGAGGCAAGCCGTTTTTGCATTTTAATTTTTATCTTTTGCTTGTTAATTGTACTTTTGTTACAATATTTACGAAAACTTTTAGAGCTTGTCTTACGGATATGAATTATCAGTTTTTCCCACATTTCTCTCATTTTGCTCCATTTCAAATTTGTTTACTAATTTTAATTTATAGAAGTAGGGATCGCATGTAAGTACCTATCCAAGCTTTTCTAAGTTGCAATTTTTTGAATTTACTTGTAGATATCCTTGGTTTTGCTATTAGACATTTTAAGACATTCACTACCTAAACAAATGCGCATCTATTGATATTATTTTATTTTGTCTACGTTATGTTACGTTTACATGAAAACTAACTACCCTAAATAATTCTGCTTTGCGTCAATATTGAGAAAATTGGTAAAACGCGCCAAGTTGAGGATCAAGTGAATACGATACGGTATAGATTTTGCAAATGTTATTTAGCCACCCCTCTCTTTTTGACATATACTTCGACAAAAATGGCAAATATGGTCCTGTGAGAACTCAATTATTATTACTTGATTTTATGTATGTACCCGTTTCGTAATTAATGACTAATAAATACTTGTAACTATTGCAGAAGAGTCCAAACCAAAAACTGTAGCATTTCCGAAACCAATACCAATGCTATAAATGATGTTTTGATACAGTACGCAACGACCTTTTTGCATTAGTTGTGATTTCTACTTCACTACAAGACGTCAGATACACAAGATGTTAAATTTTTCTACATACTAAATACTTATACAGAGAATCACATGATAGTAAAAGTCTATACTGTATCATATGTAATAAAAAAGATACACGTTAGGGCGAAAATACAGAACAAAGTGCTTCACTTGTAGTCTTACTTAGACGGACAAGACAAAGGAGAATCGAGTGAAGCCTGCATTAGCCTGTTAGTAAGGTTTCATTCTGTAAACATCTCTAGTGGTTTGTGCAATTTTAGGGATACATTCTGCAATTCTGTTCTTCGACGGGCAATTCTTCTACTTCTATTAAGTAGACAAATTGATTCTCTAGTCACATTGTTTCTTTCCTAGATGTGTGGGCCTCTGTAGTGCCGGCCACTGTATGACAACAATCTGTTTTGGTAACCCACATTAGTACACAGAAGCATTATAGGAATAAGTAGTACTTTGAATAGTGTTTCGGCATTTATCTAAGACCATCTCTATTTTACCTACATTAAACGCAGGCCTATGTAACCAAACTCAACGTGACCAGCCTAATGCAATAACTACTCCTCAAATGTAGCAACCATACTTAAACACCTCTATTTCAGGAATTGAGTTTTAAATAGTTTTCTTCCCTTCGACGAAGAAGGACTAGTAGTACTTGGTGCTTATTCGGTCCCAATGGGATAATATATTCAAGAACCAGCTAAAGCAACGCCCGATCCTATGGTACACAAGATGATAGTGATGCACAAAATTAAATGAGCTTCTGATTGAGTTATCACACGACTGTATCAGGAGAGAAGTTACGTAATATTAACAAAATTTATGTCATATTGTGGCTTTCTTGATACCAAAGTTAAGTGTTTTGGCATTTTTCTCACTACTGACCGAGGACAAGATTATTTAGAATGGATAGTTTTTATTGAACACATAGAAACTGCACTTTTTTTGTCATTGACCGCCAGATCTCATTTCTTCTTTTCTTTTCCTGTCATTGGATTTCCATTTTAGAGGTAGATTTTTGACATAAGTCGAGTAGATATGGCTCAGGCCTAATCAATCTTAACTCAACTTTTTTCCACATCTCTATCAAACACTGTTTTCTCTTGATCTAATGTACTGCTTCAAAGACTTTAGAATCGACTAAGAATATCGACGAGATCACAATCCTTCAGCTATATTTGATAAAAGGTCTTATTTGATATCCACTTCTTGTATTCAATATATGAGATGTTGAAAAAAAAGCAGAAGTAGATCAACAGCTATAACTTCTTAAACGAACTCTTCTTTTGATTCCACCGATTAGGTGTCATAAAAACAATGTAGGCATTCTCGAATTAAAAAGCTTTAGCATGCTTTTCATTCTTTGACCTACCTTGGTTGCTATCTAATCATTGCATAACTGCGACTCTTGGTTTTCTTGTCTTTTTTTGCACTTTTGAGAAAGACCCTTATGATAACTCACAGGTAAAATGAACAGTTTCGACTCAAACTGAACATTTTTTTAACCTGAGAGTCATTGATTTTTTTTACATTTGTCAATGCTAATATTCAAAATTAATGAAGTCATATGTCTTGTAAATTTTTCGTTTTTCTACGGCCAGGTTTGCTTTTCCGGAAAACTAATGCCGGATTCGTTATCAGCGACCCAAAACACTATCTAAAACCCATTTACGAGGTGAAATTCCAAATTTTTTTCCGAATTGGGCAAAATTTTCCGATTTTCCACGGCCAAGGTGGTTTTTCCGGAAGACTAATTTCGGATTTGTGATCAGCGATCAAAAAACCCCCTAGGATCCATTTTCGAGATAAAATTCAAAACTTTCACAAACAAGAAAAATCTTTCCAGAAATTAGGCCAGATTTTCCGTTTTTCCACCGCCACGTTCACTTTTACAAAAAAACTAATGCCGGATTCGTGATCAGCGACCCAAAAAACCTTTTAGAAGCTATTTTTGAGCTAAAATTCATACATTTTCACAAATAAAAAAAATCTCCAGAATGGATGTGGTTAAAAGGGTTGATTTTGCGATTTGGGGCAGAAGGAGGGACGGGGGGGAAGTCTCAATAGTCATGAATGACCTTGGGATCATATAAAACTCATTGCAAAAAAGAGTTTTCAAATTCGTGCTGAGTTGTTTTTTTTATTCGGCCTTTTTTCTCAGTTTATTGACTGGACTATTAGAGTCAAATATTGTTTAGGTCAAACTTTGCACAAACGAGAATGGATTGTCTTATGATAAAATTAATATGAGTATACAGACTGTAAGGTATAGTTAAATAGTTGGTAACTGACTGATAAGAAAGCCCATTGCCTTTCGCTCAGAGTCATCAAGATCAGGAATCTTGAAAGCTTAAAATAAGAAATAATTAAATTTGTTAAATATGTTCAGTTACTCTGCAAAGGAAAACCATTTGTTTTCGAGAGGTGCAACTTTAAACCCCCGAACCGATTGTGTTCATTAATATTTTTCATAGTTTCTTCATTGTTTCTTTTATAAATGGAATTGGTGATATCGTGACAGTAATTTGCACAAGTCTTGTTACTCCTATCTTTCAGTTTTCGAAAAAGCTACATGTGTTTCACGAACTATATAACAAGAGCCAATACCTATGAATATGATGCCTTTTTGGTTCTATCAAATCAAAGTCAAATTCTACAAGTCAGAAAAAAATCTAAAATTGATAGACATTAGCATTTTGATTATTCTGCTGTTGGCCATGGCCTGTAAATGATATATCACGAAAAAATTAAGGTATATAAAACAGAATAAGCTTTCTGAGACCGATGTTTCTTCAATAAATGTATCTGTCAGCTAAAATATTTTTACCTTCAATTACACGAATTGAATATTATTATGACGTACAATCTTCTTGATTAATGAAATATTAAATAGTGGACAACTCTACATATATCTCTAAATTGGCAGATACATTTAAAAGACAAAAGCACAGTTTTGAATTAAATTTTAAAGCGCTATTCAACTGTTAACAGCTTATTATTGGTACAAATCTTTGTAAAGTCAATAGAAATGACAAGGAAGGAAACAATAGTTTTTTAAAGGTAAGATTATAATTAAAATAACAATTGAATAGATGCGATTCAAAAACAATTTAATAAAAGACGAGGACGTCTAAAACAAGTGAAAAAGTACAGTACAATAAAACCTTCGAGAGCTTTTAGTTCGCAGATCACATACATGTACCAAATCAAACAGAGAAAGCAAACGCTGACAATCTAGAAGACGTTTATTGATCGTAAGTTCAAGTTATTGAAACACTTTCATGGTTTTTAAAAGTTAAAGTTTGTTAGAAAACCCATAACGATAATCGTTATATTAATTTTAAAGCATAATAAAAAGCGCGTCAATTCTTTCTCGAGTTACATTTTACATTTGCTAAATTTCAACAACAGAACACCCTTACACTATCAACAGCCTAATTGGCTTTTTCAAATCTAAAATAACATTTGCAGATTAGTTCTTTGCATACTAAAAGATCATTACGGAGAAAAGGGCTCTGGCGTACGCCGCCGTGGGTGCTGTGTATGTTATTGTATTGCAATGATATGTGAGTAGGCGCAATGAGGAACAATAGAGAGGCAAAGAGATGTAATCCGGGCTTTATAGAGATGAGCAATTAGGAGGACTACATAACGGAAGTCTCATGTGTGAGGGCGCTACTCGTCGATTACTTGGCCGATGCCGGCGCTGCCACCAGATGGGACTAATTACAAACTTAAGCTGTCCGCCCCGTACTTCGTAATTATTATTATACACCGAGGGCTTGGATGACATGTATGTATATCTCTCATTTTCTTAATTAAAACAATTGTGAAAAGTAAATACGGTGATCAATATTAGCCAAAAATTTCTCTAACACTTGGTATATTAAAAATTAATTTGTTTATTATATTTTATGTATGTGAACTAACTTCCAACAAAAACAAAGAAATAGGATAGCATCATTATAATGGTCATTAGAGAAAAATCTTTCTCTTTAGGACTATTAAAAAAATAATTTTTGAGAATAACAGATGCTTTGCAAGTAAAGCATATACATCATTTGTTACGCTAAATTAACACAAGTAGTAGTAAAGTTATGTACTATCTACAAATCTAGGAGATAGCACGATGAATACAAAGTAACACTTAAAATGTAAATCAGTGTAATTAGCACGAATATTTCGTATTAACTATTCTTTGATTCAAGCTTTTATTTACAAAAGACCTCCTGTGGCATAAATAATCCCAGCACAAAACCATTATACATCAAACGATCATATTAAACTTTTGCCCTTGATATAAATGGTCAGAAAAAAGACAACCAACCACAAGATCGTCATTTCAAGAAAAAAATAATGTATACCTGTCAAGATTTTAAAGGCCTATGAATGTTAGAGGAAAAACCATTTCAATCCGAATTCCACGAGTATGCGGGATGAGTTTTATAAAAGCTCAGAATCCTCCCCCGTCTGGTAGCTGCAGAGGACTCGGTGATTTATAGGTGGCCAGGATTTGTTTAGTTCCAATGAAGGGTCGCTTGCAGGATCTAATATTCGTTTTAAAATTGAAGTTTATAGAATGTATACACAGTTGTAGCAAAAAGATTTATTTTTGTTTTTATTTATTTGATTCATACATAAATGTAAAACGGCGAGATTAAAGGCATATCGAAAACACACCTCATTTAAATACATTCATTTACATTTCAATTAGTTAATCTTTGTAAAGAAAGCGTTTGTTTCTTATAGAACTTGTTTTGTAACCTTGTACGATGATCATCTAGTATTTGGAAAATGGTGGTATGCAAGCATTTCTATTTAGCATTATTTCACGCTGAATATTGGTAGAAGAACATGATACTTTGTTCGAGTTATTTCACTAATTTAAACCAATTTTTAGTGAGTTGTGACTGTACTTGTATAAACTGTTTTCGAGATTTCGGCCTGTAATGTACAACTGTATTAGCTCATTTAGGCACCACGCCTTTCGTCCTTTCAATGACATTGTAACTCCGATAAAGGGACTTTTTCAAGATTGAGCCATATGATTCTAAAAAATGGAAAAATTCAACTTTTTATTTATTTGCTACTGCAAGAGGCTTTTCCAAGTAATTCTTAATGTGGGAGTGTCATTTCTTCTAATTTCATTTCATAAAATAACTGCTTTTATCGATTCTAAGGTTAATTTCTCTTACAAATAAATATTAAAAGTGAAGATCTAGGTTAGATTAGTAGTTATTGAATTGTTTTACTATCAGTACATACACTGGAATCAAGCTGTACAACAAAGTGATATAAAATGTGTGTGTAGTATGGGGCTTTTCACAACAGCTGGACTATCTGGATCGACCGAACTATTCGAGATAGAAAATTTCTGAACCAGGATTTGTAGACCGATTGACCTTCTGAACTAGTCATGCTTGTAGGACATTTAAGTTCATTAAACAGAGAAAACTTTTCTATTGAAAGTTACCATATCAAACCTAACGTCATTGATTCTAGTACATTCGAAATAGCAAAGTAGGTAAAAACAGTTTCAGGGTATAACTTTGCAAATAAAGCACCTTCAAGCTCATATTATTTAATGAAGTATTTGAATCGGTTGGGTCTTTCAATCAATCAATCTAGTTCTTTGTAATCTGGATCTTCCGACAAATTGGACCTTTGAGGTCAACTGAAGAGCAAGAAAACAAGGAATCACTTCGTTTACCCTGATGAATTTGGTTTTGATAATTTCTAAAGTGTCACATACGAACAACTAGATTTGCAAATGAGAATCTAACAATGTCTTAAACTTTCCTGGGTTTTTCATTGAAGAGAGACTTCCAATCTCTCAGGTGCTGAGTCTCGTGTTGACGTTCAGTAATGGCTGAATTTGATTTGATTTTACGTAGCGCAAATCAATCTTTTCTTTTTCGCTCTCTATATCTCTGTCCTGTCAATATACAAGAATATAAGATACTAGAAACAAGTCCAATAAGCTAGATTTCGATAGATTCTGTTACGAAGCTTGGAGATATGACAGAGATAGTAACATACATCTGATGTGTTTACTCTCCATTGGTAGTGCTTTGGCGTTCCCCTTCAGTTTCATTGATATACCTAGATATCAAACTTTTAAGTTTGTACTTTGAAAGATCTAGGGTGGGGGTGGGACTTGTATAACGACAAACCGCGTTCGAACAGTAATATTAAATTGGCTAGTTAAATTTCTGCTTGAAAGGTAATTTTTGTTAATAGATTTGACTTCATGCGAGCCAATCCGTTTGCGGGCGCCAAGTTTTTCCGGCCCTGGTTCTACAGCAATAGTTTTAGTCTGTATACATACATTTTAACTATACCATGAAAATGCTGTTAACGGTATGAGATATAACCGTTGCTGTAATCAGGCGTATATTCTTTGCAAAATTTTCCTGTACAAATAAAATGTTAGGAAGCAGAGAAAACTAGAGCATAGATAGAAAAAATATCAGGTAGCCTCCCATAACCAGCTCTTATTATATAATAAATTATTAAAGTATCCGCATTTGAATTTGATAACTACTCATTGTCAGTTATGAAAACTAACACGACGAAATGAGCTATAAAAAATGAACGTTTTTGTCAATGTATAGTGACCGGACTAAAAAACAATTAACATGTCAACAGTGAAAGTGTTATCGAACCTAACTATAGTCATTTTAAGAGTTGCTATTCATTTAACAGTTACAATAATATGTTAACCGGAACAATAATGTTTGCCTTTCCATTCAAGGGAACATACCTATAAAATATAAATACAACTTTCACTGCTAATATAGAAATATATAGGGATTTAAACATTCATTTCTGGATTTATCAAAAATATTATTTTGACTACATTTTCTTTCACATTCCACAATACATTTAAATTAATCGTTAAAAATTTCTATTTATATTTTAATTATGTGGTTATAGTGTGAATTCTATTTTTTTAAAATGGTCTAATAATTTGAAAACCGCAGAAATATTGAAACGTTTAGTGATTTACTGTGTTTTACCTCCAGGGGTCAGGTAAAATTACAACCTTACCAAAATAAAATATGGATGGTTTCGTTTCGAATATGGTAGTTATCAGGAGGATAATATGAGGGTTTTTTTTTCCTTCTTCTCTTCAGTAAAAGTTTAACTGTAACATTTAAGTGCCTTTATTTCACCGTTTAAATGTCACATCCTGTTTTTTAGTCATTGATATATTAATAAACAGATTATTTCTGACACAGAATGAATAATTGCCTCGACTTATTAGTACTACCTCCTCCTTCAATACTTTGAAATCCAAAGAACCAGAACAAGACAAGACGCTCCTGTATTTTCGCCCACATAACAACGTTTTATAAAACTGACTACTGTAGTAGGTGATGTTTATGTCCATCTTTAAAACCCACAAAAATATGCGAGCGTGTTTATGTTGGTGGTATATTTCTATATGTTGGAAAATATGTTCTGTGAAATATTCATAACAAGAAAAACAGAAATGACATGCACACAGATATCACGTTATTACTTTAACTTATTTTACGTTGTCACAAATTTTCCATTGATTGCAGGTAAATAAATCGCGGAAAATCGAAATCGAATCAAAGACGGAGAACATCCACAACATTTCGTAAATCGTGACCAAAATTTCTAGCGTACATAAATCTTCCAGTGGTACGTCCAATCAGCAGTAGCAGAAGCAATACGGACCGCGGCTGACATCGGTCCTGCACGTAATTAAATACAAAGCAACTGCACCATATTTGGCGCATGAGGCGACCGTAAATCAGAGAAGTATCCGCGAGATGCTATCAGCGCCATCGGGGCACGGCCGGTCTCTTCATCCCGGCCACTAATTAAACATTGCCGGAGTTTGAGCCGGTAACGAGCTATTTAGATCACTCCAGATGATGCTCGGTCGCGGTCAGGGTAAGAGTGTTTCTCTCCACGTTTGTTTAGTAATGCAGGGTGTATTTTTCAACGTCCGGACTTTCAACCGCGCGCTGACAGTTTACAACATGTCTCTTCGTACTACTAAAATGTGTGCTGCCATCACAAAACGCGATTATGAATAATAACTGAGCCGAAATTCTTTAGCTTCCTACAATCATTTTACACCTCTTAATAACATTTTATTAAAAGATTAAAACGTTTATATTAAAACATATGACAAAACTAAACATTTCAATGTTTGTGATCTTAATATATCTTGCAAACATGTATCAGTTAATTATACAACTAATTTATTCTATACTGGTCATTTAAGTTTCAAAAGGTTACGTAAAAATCAAATAAAGCATTTGTTAGAAAGTAGTATATTGTGATACATTTAGCTCAAGATTTAATATTGACATTTATTGTTGGTGTTCCGCAAGAAGATATTTCGGGTCCTGTACTGTTTCTTTAACTTTAAGCAGATGGTTATTATTTATTAAACATTACAAAGATATTAGCTTCTGATGCATTTAAAACCGTTTGGGATTATTCTGTAACGATAGTAGTAGAATCTTGTATGACATTTTGAACGTGCAATAGTTTCTTTTGATAATGATTTAAAATAAAATCTGTAGACTAAAAATCTCAATGGAAATTCAAGTGTTGTTTAAATATTAACCCAATCTTGGAATGATGTAAACTCTTATTTTCGTTCCTACTGCCCAACGCGATGTTCTTAGATTTGATTAAAACATAAGATTTTCTTGGTAGGCTATTTCAACAGATAGTCGTTGAAATCAAGATTGCTAGATTTAAAGCTTTCTTATGTTTACCTAAGCATCTTCTATTAACATTAGGTGTAAGTTGCAAAAATAGAATCAGTAGTTTTTTTCTATAATTTTGATTTGGCAAATTGTGGAACATCATATTTGAGTCCGACGATGGTACTTACTTACTTCTCTACCATGTATTTGGATCAATTTTCCCAAATCCAAAGGCACTAACATCATCCTGTATGCAGTTGACATAGTAACGCTGACAATCTCGCGAGTTTAGGTCTAATGCCAAAGTCTCTTGAAACAACCATAGATTCATGGACGGTTTTATACCTAAACATCAGAAATAATGAATTATTCTTTCTTTTCCTGGAAAGAAGACGTAATAGTCCTTAGCGTCATACTCGACACAAAACTCCTACCGACAAAACACTTGGAACACAATCTTACAAGAAGAATGTGGCATCTATTGTTCAACTACTAAGAACGCTTAGGTTTGAAATTTAGCTCAAAAAATAAACGTATATTGTTTACGTCAGTTATCAACCCAGTGATAAAGAGAAAACATTATAGACATTCTTTAACAAACTGATTATACTTCCACTAGATACTTGATAAGTATTCTCACATAGTTTATCAAATTATCCCAGACACCATAAATAAATTATACACTAGGAATAGGAAGAGTAGAAAGTCAAATGCAAAAATCGAACAACTCTTTTAAGCCGCAACTATTGAGTTGACAGTTAAGCATCTGAGCTCTGAGATTTGTCATGCAGAAAAAATCGGGAAAAAGGATGCCATCCAAGGGAACAGCGAACTGAAGCCTCAATCACAAAACAACTGGTATCGAACAGCATGTGATATTTCATTCTTCTAGTATTTTGGCCTCAAAGTTTTGCCCTCTATTGTTTATTGTAAACCCATAGTAGACCAAACTTCAGGAAACAACAAACTTAGCTGCATTTACATTATAGCGTTCATACGACAAACAGTCTTATGGTTTTTGCTGAAGAATTTTTATAAAGTACCAACCAACAGTGCAATATGAGATCTAATCTTATTTCAACAAAACTAAAGTATACTCATTGATCAAATTTTTGCAAACAAAACATTCTTAACATTATTACAGTTTTCTTATTATGGAAATGCATAAACTCTACTACAAGATAATTTCTTGTCACTGCCGCAAAATAGAAATGATGATGCAGATCGCTATCTGTATTAATTCTTCTGCTGGAAAAAAAATAAGGTTGCAATTACAGAATGAGCTGAATCTTATAAAGAAGTCTAGATAGAATTTATGGAAAAATCATAAACAAAACCCTAAACGAGAAAGCGTCAAATACAATATCAGTAATAGATAAAGCAAATTTGTGACCAGAAAACTGACTATAAATAATCTACTAATGGATCAAACAACACTTAGTTGCCTTACTAGTTATTACGCTATTCCTCAAAGGAAGCTTTTTCAGATTTACTGATTGCTGTACTCTGCCTCTAACAAACGTCTGCAATCAACACCAGATTAAACAGATAACTCAGACAATCCGGTAATATCTAGTTATAACAAAAAATTGGAATGCAGCGAATCAAAAATAAAATTAACCATATCATAGTAAAGAAATTCTAGGATGTCTAGAATTACCTTAATGAGAAAACACTTATTATATTTGAGAACAAAAACACATAAAACAATGGAGCATTCAATACAAAAGCCAAAAGAAAAATTAATTCTGTTAAGCAGATAAACAATCTTAAGATCATCTCGAGAAGAAATCACATCAGTCCTAAAGAACAAAACAGAAGCCCTAAAGACAATGATGTTGTGGATCATAGAATGAAAAAGCAGAATAGGTGTTAGTAGTAGGGTGATGAAGGCAAAAAGATGCTCAGAATAAAGATGGCTCTGCTAGATTTCTTATAGTAGTACAATGTATCTCAACAGTAGATAAATAGCATAGTTATTTTCAGAAATATCAAGAAATGTTACCAGAAAGTATGTACTATTGTAGAGAGCGATTATTCGCACTATCTAAAATTATGTTGTATTAAGTCACGAGGACTTAAATCTATAAGGTTCGGCTTTATTTAATCATAACCAGTTGTAGAGATGACGGTACGTAGAAAAAGTGGTAAATTAAAGCAAACCACCTTGCACAATTGTAGTTGAGGATCTTTGTAGCGATTTGGCCTGGGACACCTGGAATTTCGTTCCTTAGGATGAGGGATGTAGGCCTATTTTGCAGAACGGCGGTATCAACTTTGAAGAATTTATAATGGATGCAAATCTGCCATTCAGGATCGTTTTCGCAAAACAGACACCACGAGAGGGTGATTTGGTTTGGTTTAGCTTCCATAGCACTTCTTGCAAGCTGACAGGGAAGCGAATGTTTCTGGTAAATACAACGTATCGTTTCACACTGTAGAGCGCATTCGCACCTGTCAAGAACTCCACAGGTGCCTCAAATTGGTGTTTTGTTAGATCGTATTGATCTCAGACTTCTGAAGATAGAGATTCTGAGTTTTGTACATAGTTGATTTGATAGCCTCCGGATCAAGTCTGCCTATATGCTACTCTCATAGTAGATGAAATGAAACTGGAAAGCTTGCTTTCCACAGACTTGGTCACATTAAACACGATACATTCTCTGTGAATCGTTCAAAGCTTGGAAAAGTTTATCACCAAGAGTGTCACAGGGATGGGATAGAGTTCGGAGCGCTACAGTTATCTATCGTCTCAAGGGTTCTACGCTCTAAACGTTTTCCTTGTGACGCTAAGAATGACACTGGTCGCAGGAGGAAAAGGCGTTGAATCCTCTCAGAGATATATCTTTGATTTCTTCCATGAGCTCCGTAATGCAATGAGCTGGTAGGTATGTAGTAACACATCTTGGCTCAGTCTTACAGCAACTACGGAAAGAAATGCACAAAACGAGTATATCGGTGTCACGAATTAGAACTGACTTGATTCCGTAGAGCACTGTATTCTTCACGTGCATGATTATTTTACCATCAGCCTGTTCCATGTGTTAGCATGTTAGACCAGAAATGTAACTAAAATGTTCTCTAAACGAGTGTGTGAAACAACAACTGTACAAAGTAGTTCGCTTTAAACGTAATTTGCCACTTTTCAGCGGTTCCTGACGTATGCCGCGTTTGCACTGAGAAATTCATAAAATCTTGAAAATAGTCCGAGTATAACTGGCGGACTTTCTGTTTTTACAACTTAGGAGAGGTAAAATTAAATTTTCAATATTTAGAAAATGAATGCTGGGATTTTAACCATGGCCAAAATGACTTATTTTGTTGATTGTGTAAACAATGCTCTTGCTATAATTTATAAGTAGACTTCAAAATCCAGAAAGAAATATTTTAGCAATCTTTTTTTTTGCTACAGTGATAGATTGTAAACGCATTTTTTAATGAAATGCCGACCACATATTTAATGTTTTTCAATTATAGTACCCTACGGTTTGACATTGTTATTTCTTTGTTTAACAGAGTTACGGAATGAAAATAATTTTTTTGGAACATCGCAGTACGACACAAGTGGATTTTTGTCAAATAAAGTGTATTTGTTACGGAACAATTGATCAGACAGAAAAAGACGCTTTTAAAACATTTTAAAGCGTAATAATGAATAGAACTGTGGGGACACATCAACCGACAGATCTTTAATTCCAAATACTAAGGTGGATACACTAAAGTTTTTGTCTTTTTACAGGAATGAAAGGCAAAGTCACAATGAGCATTATTTACTTTCTTATATATTATTATCATATAATACGGTGGCGTTGAAAATGAAAAACGAGAAAGACGATCTTTAGTTCTGTTAAGACAGGTGCATGATATAACAATAAATGGTAACTATAAATGTGCACCTTTTTCATCTTTCAAATGAAAATGATGTAATAATGTGTAAATGGAAATATAAATGGCGTTACACCGTCATGTTTAAAAAATATGGCAACTTCCTCAACTTTGAACGTTTACAAATTTTATGTATCTACACTTAAGGTTTTTATTTCCCGTTTAATCCACTTAATCTCTTTCAGTATCCTAACATTTACCTATAAAAATTAATACTAATTTAACTTAATGACCTATTAAAAATGTTGTTTAATTAATTAAATCTTTTTCAACTTTTGTCTTGAAATATTGTTACAAGTAAACAAGGATTATTTAATTAGGGCAAAGAAATTTTTCAATTCGATTTAATACGTATTTACCGGCATGAATATTAAATCTTATAAAATATTTCAAATGAAGCACATAAAATATAGATTAATTCCAGTTAATTAGGTAAACACTATTTTGACATGTAGTGAAGTGTTTGAAACTTACTAGCATTTAATAATAATATGATATTGCGTTTAGCTACTCATAATTTAGATATGATTAGAATCAGGGCTCCATAATTAGTAGTGTTTACATATGTCGGGGTCTCATAAACATTCTAATAATAACTACACGGATACTTACATAAAGTACCCACAATCATAAAGTACGCAATACCAGCACTCGTTAAATCCGCTGTTTATTGGCAAGACTGCTCCTGTAATGGGACAACTGTGGCCTATGTCACTTTACTCTCGGTTTTCTTTTTATTCTATTCGTGTCTTTCTCTTTGAATAAATTCGATTTTTGAAGATCAAAATTACTTTTATTGCTGAAATAAACATTTGCGCACTTGTTTTACGACTAGTTACTCTATTCAAGGTGCGCGACTCGAGCTTTATATAAAGCTGCGAATTTATTCCGTGTCGTGTTTTCTTCAGTCTTCACCCTATAAAGAGCTGCTACAACCGCGAATGCTTGGACATTTTTCTTTCAAGGAACATAAACGAGTCGGATTTGCAAGTCTCAAGATTGGAACAAAGAAAAAAACGACTTTTAGTTTCTGTTTCTACTCAAAATGTTGTCGAGTAATCCTGAAATAGCAAAAAGCTTGAATATCATCAGCATGTAAACGTTTATGGCTTCGATTAAACAACTAATAACAAATTAATTCTTTAACCATTCACGTATTCATGTAGAAACTTTGAAATTATACTTTCTTTTTGTTAGTTAACTACACCTATAAACATGACGAGAAAAATCATAAAATATATCATTTTTGCACTAATATATATTAGAGTGAAGCAATCTAATATTCATATATTACAATAAATCGGTAGATTTTATATTAATAAACATCCATAAATAAATAATTAATTACTATGTAATTATTACTTCTATAAAAGGCAAAAGGCAAGATACGTTTTTGCAGTTTTGCTCACATTGATATCAGAAGTTTTAGAAATAAACGTGCATTATTATTGGAACAATCGGAAATCAATCAAATTAGATTTCATTACAGAAGGGGTCGTTTTAGAAGAAGAGAGAAGTTTGAAAAATCGAAATTTTACTTAAGTAAACGCTCACAGTACACAAACCTCCTCCTTTGCAGATTATTATCTTCATTATCAATAACGTTTATCTGGAAGTTTAAATGATCTGGCCAACTTTTTGATCTAAACAGGTTATCAAAGAGTAACATATATATTAAAGCATGGTTTTCACACAGTTGAGCTGCGCTTTGTATTTAGATTGTTCCCTCTGGAAAAGTAATCAAAGTGAAAAGTCAAGAATGCCTAACAACAATTTTGGCTTAAATGCCCCCACGTTAGGCACCAAGATTGCATGAAGACTTCAGAATGTCAAAATGATCCACCAACATATACTTTTATTTTGTTGTTCTCGGACGAGTTAGATATCTTTGAAACACAATTATCACAAAGAATAAATTCTAAGAATAAAAATGTTAATGTTATTATATTATATTATATATCCCATGACATGTCTTGATATTTTTTTATTGGAATAATTAAAACTCTTAAAGAAATTCTCAATTTTTATTAATTCATTAAAACTATAAATTGAATAGAATGTACTAATCCAAAAGGGTAATATAAAGATTTATTTAATTTTATTACAGCCATCTATGTCTACATCATATTAGGTAAAAACTGTTTATTAAAATCTTCTGATACAAAATTCCCGTCTCTATACTACTTTAATGTTTTTGCAAAGTTAACCAAACGTCATTAACAATCGCCCAAGGAGATAAATGTGCAAGAATGTCAATTAGCGTCTCTAAAACAGCACTTCCCGCTGCGAATAATCATATTTTTAAAAATTTGTTTATCTGTAGAAAAATGTTTAAACCTCCAATCGATTTGCATCAATAAAATCTAATGGCCCTGGTTTTCTAACGAGCGCATTTAAATTACGTTTAGTACTGGTATACCATAAATGTCAAATAACAGCATTTTATAAATGGGCACAATTTTGTTAAGAACTATTTTTATAAAAGTTTTGTTGTACTAAAATATCTTATATAGAAATAATTTGTTTCGGGGCAATTCAAGTTAAAAATAGTAGGAAGCTAGGGTAAGTTATTTTTGTATTCCGAACAATTTTGTTTATATTTATACCAGAAAATTACTCATATTCATCCAATAAACAATTTTATTTCAAATTGTAATGTAGTTTTTGTTTGTGGAGTTTCTCTCAGCATTAGAGTATGCAACCCAAACTACTTGTAAATTTATTTAACTGAAATGTTATCAATGCACAAAGCTAAAACATTCAATTGCGTTCTGCATAATTTTCTACTTTTTCCTTGCAGGTAAAAAAAGATATTTTGAGATAATTAGGTATGTTACATGCAAATTTAATTTAAATACATAAATTAACTACAATGCATTTACCTCTCAACATTTATTTAAAATTTCCCACATATAAAATAAAAAATCAGAACATCTTATAACAAGACAGGAAATTATAAGATAAAATATGTTTCATCTGCTTCTTAATTTACATGCCAACATAATTTTTATAACTTTCTTAACACTTTTAAAACAATAAGATAGTATCCATATGCTTATTTTTTTGTTCTTTTTTTGAATTAGATGTATCTCACTGGAAATGCTTTTGGTGCAAAGGCCTAACAAGCAAGTCAACACATTAGATTTCTTTATCTTGTCATAAATAATAACAAACAACCTTTAAAAAGTCAAATTAGCAGGTTAGTTTGTTGTCTTCATTGTTTAACTTTAAGGCAGAGAGAATTCAAAAGTTTTCTAAATTATCTTGTTTATTTTCACCTATGTATGTTCTCTTGACACCGCCGTATCAGATTTGGGAAAATACATGTTTCTAAATGCATTGAAAAATAAAAGATCACTACAGTACAGCTATTATAGCTGTAAACACTGACAATGAGATTTGTCTCATGATCATGATACGTATTCATCATATCGTTTCTTACAACTTTTATTGATAAGATTCTAGTTTAGTTTAGAAGAGTTTGTTTTCTCATTTCTTCTTTTTCAGAAAAATCACAACTGCACTTCTAATTGCACTTTTGGAAGGAAGATCGACTCTTCATCAGCAACCGACACCTCATATCTTTTTCAGCATTCCCCAATACTAATGTCATCATCGTCTTTGGCAAGTTAACATGAAGGTGATAGATCCAAATTGAAGACAGATTAATTTTTATATCAGTTTATTTTGGAACTGAATATTCCTTGAGTAAATCCCCGATTCTTTGCTGATAAAAGACCTCATACCAACGCGATATTTTACATATTTTCAACCAGAGGTATTGTTAACCTCTAATTGTCACCACAGCTAACATTAGCAGTCACTAATAATAAACAAGTTGTACAAGAAGTCTGTTCGATCTTAACGTAACTTCAATAAAATTAGCCTAAAAGAAACTAAGAATCTAACACATGCACAAAGAATGTTCAAATGTAATAAGTAAGATAAAACTTATCAGAATGCAAACATGGTTGTATTTTAGGTCATTTAGCTCATATTAGATAACAAGAAGATCAATACGTAACAGTTAAAAAAGTAGAAAGCTTTTTAACTCTTTCAGATAGAATTTCGTGTTTTCGCTTCTGATGTTAGATATTCGCTGACCGGTTTCCTTAATAAAGCTTAGCCCTGCGCTCCCTACGAACCAGAAGTTTCAATGGAAATCAGAACAAACCTCTTAACCTCCTCTCCCTTCTTAGCCGCTGAACCAACGAACACTGACGTATGGAGCAAACTACTTAGGCAGATGTATCAGCGCAATTAAAATCCCACAGTAAAAACGTGCCCCTTGCACAAGATACAAGCATTAACTCATCAGGCCGCTTCCTATCTTCTCGCATACAACCAACGAGCTCCAGAAGTGGCAAAACAGAAACTGTAACCAAAGCGCGATAGATCAGGTAGTTGATGATCGAGCATCAAGACAGACGATTTTCAATGCGCTTACATGTGAGTCTGTAGATGCCAAGGCCTATAGCTATGCGGAAGCAGTCATTTTGGAAGTGGAGCTTCTAAGCACACGCTAGCTTTTGCAGCTAATGCAACTATTCTACGAGCTTAAGCCGCTGCTTGAGTTGATGTCGACTCCAAGTCAGCTAGATGAGAGCAGTGTCCCACGCAATTTGTATGGCCAGTTCTAAGCCCGTTAAAACAAGGCTGTAGAAACAAGAAGCGAAATCACTGGGACCAAATAGTGAAATGAAGCTAGGAATGCCGGAGTTGTGAAAGCAGCAGCCCTTTGGATTCCTACGTACGTACTGAAGCCTAATCCTGATTAGAAAGGGAGCAATTCAGAATGGATTTTATTCTGAACCACTCTTTAAGTTAGTTCTGTCAGGCACGAACAATTTAATTCTGATGACTCAATGATCGCAAATAAGAGAGTACGTGAGTATCAGTTCAAAGATGCAAAATAGTCTTTTGGGTATATAATCAGATTCTTCTATAAAAATAATTAGACACATCAAACATTTTATGAATTTTCAAACAGCAATTTAAAAAACTTTTCCAGAAATTTTATAACAGTGTCTAACAGCAAGATTAACAGATTCTTTAGTTACTTAACGTTATCTTTTAACCAAGCTTTAAACTATAGCGTTCAGTGTAGAATTTATATCAATATTGTTAACATTAATGAAACGTCGCTCAAACGTGTCTGTGTCTGTGTCCTGTCATAAGTTTACTGAGATGATCTTAGAATGTTTCTGACATAACAAGCAATTATTCATTGTTAGTCACATTCACGCTTTAATTTTGCCAATTTGATATCACACTAAATTGGGCTAAACCTTGCCTTCCAAGACAAAAGTTATTAAATACTGATGATAAAGTAAAACATGCAGGATATAACTAAAAACTGACTTTAAAAATAATCGAAAAGATTGTACGACAGATAGAGCAGTTGTTTTTGTTGGATACTCAATTTTGAGTAAGTCAGGGTTTTGCACTAAGTCACTAATCTTACACCATAAAATGTCAAGGTGTATATCGAAGCTGTTGAAATGACAAACACTACTTTTAGTATCATCAATTTAAATTACACTATTTCTTTTTTGA
>VTPC01006892.1:11164-28805 GCA_011009095.1 Ignelater luminosus | reverse complement strand
TGAAAATATATCAGAAGAAGAAAATGAAGAGGTTAATGATAGTATAATGGATGTTGATGTATGAAATGAAAATATTCTCTTTAATTAGTAAAATTATCAAAAATCGCTGAAACGAGTCGCTTTTGTTTTAGAGGGGGACATTTAATAACCTACTGTAGTCAGTTGGGAAACTTTCACCCACCTCCCCAACGATCTCCCCCTCCCAAGATTTTAAGTGGCACTACCCCATCTGTAATATGTCATTTTAAAGGGTTTGAAATTCTCAATCTTTAACATAAAAAAAAATTAAAATTGGTCTAGCCATTTGTGAACTAGAGACAGAAATGTATTGATTAAATTAAATACATTTTTATCTCTACTTCACGAACGGCTGGGCCAATTTTGATTTTTTTTGATGTAAAAGATTGAGAATCTTATACCCTTTAAAATGATGTATTGCACATGGGGTAGTACCATTTAAAATTTTGGGGAGGGGATGGTTGGGGAGGAGGGTGAAAGTTTCCCAACTGACTAGAGTAGGTTATTAAATGTTTTCTTCCAAAACAAAAGCGACCCGTTTTAGCGATTTTTGATAATTGTACTAATTAAAGAGTTATTCAAGGTGGGAAGTTTTAAAATGATCACCCTGTATATATAATTTAATGAATAAACGAAAATTAGCGACCGACTACAAGTTTATTTCAAAATTCATCTTCCAATTCTTGCTTTTGTTCATTTTCTAATGATTTATTGAAATTTTCCGAATTTCCACATTCAAGTGATATTTTGAATAATTTAGACTTCAGATTCGTGATGAGCACTCAAAAAACACATAAAATGATATGTCGCTCGCATCGTTATGCGAAAGCTTTCTATTTCGTTTCTTACGAGTCCAAATTTTCCAAATTTCCAAATTTTTTGATAATTTGAACTTGAAATTCGTGATCAGTGACATCAGAAACCCCCGAGTGAGAAACTCTGGGTCATTTTGGCTCATTTTGTTAATTTTTTTTTAAACTGAAGTATAGCTGCTAAAAGTGCATCCAAAAAGGGGGCATTTTGTCTAGACAACTCACAGAATCGATTGCCGCAAACCGCATCAAAATCCATCTTCGCGATTTTTTTTTACTTTGGCCTTTTTTCTGCTTTATTTTCTCGATTAGGAGAAGGGTTCCTCTAGACGTGCGACCGAACGAACACCGGAATTCCGGAATGCCAAAAGAACACGGTATTTTCTTTGAGGCAGTCTGTATTGTGCGGGTGTATGACCGTAATTAGGGGGTTTTTGTGGTTGACACCTCACCCCTCCAAAATTCTAATTAATTGTTTTAATAATTGTATTATTTGTTACAATGTGTGTTTCGTGAGTCGGAGAGGAACTTTTTTTAGGCGTCCCGAAAAACGTTCAAAGATTCAATCCTAGTTATGGCCTTGTGGAGGTGTAATCACGCTAATGAATTTGGTAGTTGTTATACAACAGTTATCAAAATATGCTAGTTTGTTTTTTCAGTTTTCCTGTTCTATTACATAGATCTTTAGTAAGAATTAAAAATGAAATGAAACGATTCAGTATACCTAGGAAAGAATATTTTTGCACAAATAGAAAACTGTCCACATTGTCTTTCGCCTTCAGAAATAACAAAATATTTAGATGTTCGTTGTTACTTATTAGAAGTAACCTGAAAATTACTATTGTTCTATCCGTTATACTGAATGGTAAATTTTCATATAATCTGCACATCTTACTCTGTCTTTACTTAAAGATTCAAGATATTTTGTACACAGAGTGGATAAAAGTAATCAAGAAAAACAACACAGTTTAATAGCTATTGCATAACAACTATACAGTATTTCCAAATGACTAATAACAGATTTTCCACTCTGGTTGTTTAAAATACCCGTTTCAGCACAAGAAATTCGACCATACTTCCCTCCACCGTTGACGTTTCTCCCTTCCGAAACAAATTGAAAAAAGTAAATAGTTTTATGGTTTTTTGAACTGGATTGGTGTCTACGGATACCGTAGCACCCCGAACTTCAACAGAGACGCTCCCACAAAATACAAATGATAAACTTCCATTATGTGAGGGAGACCATTCCATGTTAATTTGAAGCTGTCGAGGAGGGACCAACTACGTGACCACTTGAGACTGCAAGAGGCACCCCTGTTTTTGGATAAGCCTTAGCATTCAAACCAAATGCACTGTTGTAGGCGCCTGCAGTTTTATTCAAAATATAAAACATATAAGAAAGAAACGCAATACCAATAACTACAATAACATAAATATTAATTCTTTATAAAGATTAATACCTTGTTTTGTTTATGTTGTTGTCGTGTTTAACGACAAAAACGCTACCAAAATTAAAATTTTCTAATTTCTCATCCTCTTATAACATTTTTCTCTTTTTCCTTCCTAGGCCTAGAAATACTGCCAAAACGGAAAATTTCCTTTCGTTTGGCAACACTGCAACCATAAATCAGTAGCGTAACTACATATATCCCCGTAAACCTACTTTTAGGATCTTGGGATCCCCGTGTTCGTTCGATCGCACGTCTGTCCCCCCCTGGTTGTTTTGCAGCCTGAAGTGGGTTATCATAGGCCCTTGCGAGGAAGGACCTCGATTAGTTGTTACACCACAGGAAAATGTTAACACTTATTTTTTTACTGGAATAATTGTTATTTCTTTCATGAAAGTGGATAATGGCAGTTGACCTAAGTGTAAGTTTTTTATTGTACTTAAAATTATTGGAATCTAATCTACAAAACAAAAAGAAAATATACGTGTCTCTTGAGATTAACTACAGAACATAAAAAAGAAAAACTTCAAAATTCTAGATTACACCTTGCAAAATGCAAAATTTATTGCCTGATTTAAAATGGATTGGGTCGAGTGTAATAACAGGATTTTAATAAAACTTTCATTTTTAAAATTTTTTACTGTATTCAACTAAAAATATTTGTGGAGATCTACCTTCCGTTTTATAGAAAACGCCACAGACCGTAACGTTTTTATTTATTATTACGTCCACGTCCCAACAAAATATAATGTACTCGTATATTATTAAATGTAAAAATATTTTCTACAATTTGATGAAATTTTCTTTTTGAATCGTATTGTATACAGCTTTCCATATCCTGAAAGGATACGCCAACGGTGGAGGGGCGCTATAACACCGTGTTTTATGAAGCTTAGGCCACCACGTATACAACAAAAGGCAAAATGCCTCACTCATATTTTGCAAACGAGATTTTCTAGGCACCTCGTCTAAAGGTGTTTACCTGTGCATGTCGTTATTTTGATATATACATGCTCGAACGTTGGTGGGGTAGCAACCCTTGAGGTGAGACTACAGAACAGGAGTCTCGATATAGAACACGGAAAGACACAGTCGCGGGCCAAAACACGAGGCCAGATATATCAATAAATAATCATTAAAAAGCTTTAAAGTGAGTTTTATTATCAGCTTGAGTTAAAAGCAGCTCAAGACACAACAACGTGATTGAACTAATTTTCTTCTTTTTTTCAGAGCAAATCTATCTTCGTGCCCTAATGTTGAAATTTCTTTTTTTGAAAATAAACCAATAGCGGTTGAAAACTCTTCATTGGGGAAAGGCAGTTTTACAACATGTAGTTATTATGCTGCAACATATAAATATTACATTGAACACATTTGTTGTTACCATCAGTACCATTTGGAAAAACACCATAGAACAAAAATACAGTTAGTAATTTTCTAAATTTTTTATTAATGACAAATTAGTTTCTTAAAAACACTTCTATATGCTACTGCTACTTGCAACTTAACTCTTAGAAAAAAATCACTAGAAGCTGAGATTGATATAAACATTTTTTCCCTAGCTTTTGTATCTAAAATATCACTTATACTGTTTTAAGTAAGTTGAATACGCCTCCTCAATCTTATAATTATTTATTTATTTCATTACACAGATATTTAGTCGTAAGTCGTATTAATAAAATAAAAGTTTCAAAACAAACCTTAATTTTAATAAAGCTAAACTAATGTAGTTGGATTTTTGTTATCGATATTAATTAAAAAATGTTTTGCCTTTTAATAAATCAGGTGGATTTAGGTTTGGTTTATCTATAGCCAAACGTCTAAAATACCCAAATATCATATCATGATGGTTTGTCATTCTTAGGTTTAAATTAAACTGTTTCATTGTTTCTCCAACAACAGGATATAGACGTTCGAGAACAGCTTGATCAAGTGTGGGAAATAAGTGATGAAGAGCATGATCACCAAACGTCAATAGCGATAGCAGATGACTTCCCATTACTTCGAATCTATCTGAAGTTGTATCTAGTTGTGAAATGCCCCAATCCAATTGATTATTTGGTCTAAAATGTAGTGTTTATGTATTTTTTCTTTGATTTAGAGTGTTGTCAACATTATATTACCTGGGCTCGTCTCCATCAAAGAAGACATCAGGATGGAAGTGAGTTGCAGCAACACCAACGAAAAGGAACCAGAAACTGTGTATCATTATTATAAATAACCACATTCCTAGCGTATGAAGTAAAGATTGACCACCAAGCAGGTACATAGTAGAAGGTAGAATAGCTGCTAAAAGATCTGTTTTGCAGACTTGTTTATGGTACCCAAGCATCAACCACTGGTAAATTCTGTAAAAAGTTTAGTTATTTGGTTTTTTGTTTCTTACATAATGCATGCTTAAATTGTTTTTAAGAAAGATATTCATTAAAAATAATTTCTACTGCGCAACTGTCGGAATTAGATAGCGATATGAATTAAAAAAACATATTTGATTAAGCGGACTATACCAGTGACTAACATGTACATGTTGAAAAGAAACTTAGAAACTTTATCTAAACAGTTAGGACTGTGGGGAAAACCAAACTCTTCAAATTGCTTCGGTAATAGGTGCTATAGGGCACGTTCGTCCAGTTGACTATAAAACTTACCTTAGTATAAATAGATAACAGACAAGAATAGGCCAAAGAATGAAAGGTGCATATATCCAAGAGCAATATTTAGCCACAAACGATTTTTCGTGTGGATAATATTGTATTAGTGGTTCCACAGCATAAGCCTGCATATCCGCTATTGTATTTGTATACAAGTGGTGGCTTAATATATGTATAATTCTCCATTCTCTAAAAAACAATAAATTTACTTGTTTATTCTTAACTTGAATTACAATTTAAACTGACCCTGATTGCATCAGTGTTATATCACTGTAATACATTCTAAAATTGTCTTTTTGATGATAATAGTTGTGAGAAGACAATGCTGTAAAACTAACGAATATACCTGCAAATACTGCAATTGCAAAGTTCCAATAAGATGTTGCAAGTACAGAAAGAATAAAAGCAATAACTAGAAGAATATCTATTGTTACATCGGTTATTACTGAGGTATTTTTGGGTATTGTTTTCAAAGCCTCTCGTACATTTCTCTTAAGTGTCCTGTAAAATCCATCATCGTGAAAAGTAAATGGAGAATTTCTAGGAGTTGGAGCATTTCGAACAAAATATTTCTTTAGTACTTCTTCAGGCTTTGTAGATATGTGATGACTTTCGAAGGCTTCGGTTATATCTGTGCCCTATAATCAGAAAATCAATCAAGTAACTAAGGCCTGTCGAAAACGCATGCAGTATCAGAAAAATCATTTTTGACTATTATTAATTTAGTATCTAGACACCTTAATAACTGGTGTTTATGCCAGGTAAGGTAAGCTAAGGGAATATCTTGATTATCTATAGAGATACAAAAACTACGTTTACTACAAAAAATGGTTGGAACAGATATAGCCATGAAATTTCACTATTCCCTCATTTTTCGGATTTCCGGTTTTGTCGGGAATTTCATGAATTTTTTAATCTCAATTAGAACACCTTACACAATGTGTCCTAGTTAACGATGCACAGCATGGGGATCTTGTAAACGGTAACAGATACGGAAATTTTGTTATCGTATTTTAATAGAGCCAAAAAGTGCCAACGGAAAAATCGTTTTAGTTTTCTGATATCTCTTCAGATAAATGAGGGAAAAAATAGAAACGAAAATCAAAAAATCTATTTTTTTTAAATTATTATTATTATTATTATTATTATTATTTATTTATTTATTTGTATATTATTATAATTACATTACAATAATTGCCTGTGAGTCTCTATGGACTTTTTACAGGTTTTATATTAACAATATATAAACTACTAGTATAATCTGTAACGAAAGACCAAATAGAATAAAAACTTGAGATTTTGAACGTAGTAATAACTAATTATTTATTCTTTGAAAAATAAATATATAATTTATTATAAATTTATCTGTTAATTAACCATTCACGAAGCTTCTTTTTCAGCTCAGAAATTTTCTTTATGTTTTTATAAGGAAATTCATTTAGTAATTTTGGAATGTAATAATAAATCGAGTATCTTTTACGTATAAGTTAAATAACGTTGGTGATAAAATACATCCTTGCGGAACACCGAAATGCGTTTGCTTTAAATTACTGTAACAATTGTTAATTTTGACAGTCTGTGCTCGATCTGTTAAAAAACTTTCGAATAATTTGTGAACTGTGCCTCTTACTCCGGAAGCTTCTAATACTCGAAGAAGTATAGTCCTGTCTATTGTATCAGAGGCTTTTGATAGATCAAGAAATATCACGGCTGCATGCTTTCTGTCATTTAAAGTTACATTAATTTTTTCAACAAAATCCAATAATAACGTTTCTGCATTCTTTCTTTTTCGAAAACCAAATTGTGTATTAGGTATAATTGAGAATTTATCCAAGTAGCTATTTAATTTGTCATTTATATATTTCTCTAAAATTTTTTCTAATGATGGAAGATTCGAGATTGGTCTGTAGTTATTAATATCATCTTTTTTACCATTTTTATAAACTGGAGTAACTATTGATATTTTCATTTTTTCTGGAATTTCACCATTTCTAATCATTAGATTTAAAGAATGTAGAAAAATATCACACAGTATATTTAGATTATTCTTTCATTCTGATGTTGTCATATCCAGGAGCTTTATTTACGGCAAATGTTTGTATTATATTGTGCAAATCGGTTGAGGTCATAGATGGTAAAAAAAAAACGATTGTAGTTGAGTATCAATTATTACCTGTTGATGTGTATTATTGGTCTTCCTTAGTTTGTCGATAATTGAAATAAAGAAGTTGTTAAAAGTACTTGTTAGTTGTTTTATTTCTTCCTCTGTAGCAATATCTTTAAAGTTTTTTAAACATGACTGTTTTCTATTGTTGTTGCCTCTTCCTAGTCTGTTATTTAAGATTGACCAAATTCCCGATATATTGGAACTATTTTTACGTATCTCTTGGTAGTAATAATTATCTTTAGCTTTCTTTATTTTTTTCTGAACTGTATTTCGTAATGCTTTGTATTTTCTAAACAAAATTGGATTTTTGTTTGATTTGTAAGTACTCCACATATCGTTTTTAAAAGAAATTTCGTTAAGTAGTTCATCTGTAATCCATGGGTTATGTACTTTATATTTTCTATTTTTATTGTACTTAATAGTTCGTGTCGAAAATTTGTATATTAAAGAAAATGCTGCCACAATTTTCTCGTATAGTTGTGTAACGTTATTAATATTCATTAATGTTTCCCAATTTACTTGTTTAATCATATAATTAAGTTTCTCATTATCTATAACGTATCGAATTGTATCTTCGTTTGCTTCTAGTGTATTATAATCAGCCAAGAAGTTTATTCCTATTATGTAATGATCTGCTATTTTATAGTTAATAACAAACGGTTCCTATGATTCGCTTTCAAATAGAATTACTACATGGTCTAGACAAGTAGACACTAAGTTATTCTGTATCTTTTCTTCTCGTGTGGGGGAATTAATTAAACTTATTAAACCATAAGCATTTAATAAATTAGTATATTTTTGTACCCCTTCTTTGTATTTGCTTAATAAATCAAAATTTATGTCTCCTATTAGTAGAATATTCTTTACATTATGTACTTCATCTAACCATGATTCTAATTCTAGAATGAAATTATTTTTATTTAAATTTGGAGGTCTATAAATACAATTTATTAGGCAACTAAATAAAACTTTAGAGCTTATTCTTTTCTCTACTTGTAATACCATATTTTCAGCAAATGCAAATTTTTGACGATCCATCTCTTGAACTATATTATTTTTAACGAATATGCATATCCCTCCTCCTCTTTTAAAATCTCTACATAAAATAAACTTTTGAAATGAATTTCAGAAAAAAACTGGACTTTCTTCTTGCTTAATTCCAATTTCTGTAAGAACTATTATATCTATAAATCCTAAATTATCTTTATAATTGCCTCAAATTCAGCCCAATGCTTTTCAAGCTGCGTATATTTACACGAATTATATTAAATTTTAATTTTGTTGAGATTTCCACATTATATGTTTTCCATATATGTAAATTTTCCAGAACAGTTTATTTCATACTTTCATTTATGATTTGGTTAATCTTCTTCATTGTTAGAAATAAAAGTCTATATAAAAGAGTTTAAATTAAATAATTAGAACTAATTGATAATGTAACCTAATATATGCAAGTCTTTTACAATTTTTTTAAGTCCTCTTCACTATTGATCACAATAGTTGGCCTATTTTCTTCTTTCTTTATCCAGAGTTTTCCATTTTTAAACCATACAAACTTGTATGATTTTTCCTTTTGTAACTTTTTTGCTTCTGACCACAGTCCTTTATAATATTGTGTAAGGTGTTCATTTACATATATGGATGTTGCATGTAATTCAGGAAATAAATTGCTTACTTTAGATTTTCTGGATTTGTATTTTTCTATAAACTGATCTCTTTTCATTTTATTAGTAAATTGCACTACTATTGGTCTATTTTCTTTTTTATTAAACGTGTTGATTCTTTGTGCAGTATCTATATCTTTATCAGCGATGTCTAAATCCATAATTTTTCCTAAATGTTTTACAAGTGTATTAATGTTCTCTTGACAAGCTTCTGGAATACCGCTTATGATGGCATTCTTGTTTCTGGAATATTGTATGTCTTGCTCTACAGATATTTTAATTTCTCTAATTTCTTTCTCCAGTTTTCTTTCTTTTAGAATTTGATTCTTTTCTTTCAATTTTTTTAATTCTTTTTGGATTTCTTTTAATGTAATGTTGCACTTATCCATTATTTCATTATTAAATTCTGCTGACTCTTTGCACTCATGTACTTCATTACCTAGAATTTTGATATTATCTGCCATAACTTTCATTTCCGTTTTGAATATTTCTCTGATTGTCCCTTTTAAATTTTCAGTACTGTTGGTTTCTTGTTTGAAAATTAAAGCATCTAAATTTTTTTGTCGTTTTGATTTTGACATCTTTGATATTTCATATTATATTACTGCAAATATATAAAGATTTGGATTTTAGGCAATGGCAAAGTCCTGAAAAGGACCGCATGGATGGTGTTGTAGAGAGAATTTATTAATCTTCTGTATTAGTAGAAAATGAATTTTTCTGGCACCAACACTGACATTGACACCGACACATAACACACCTCTGACTTTTTATATTTTTTTATATTTGAGAAATTATCAAAGATATCTAAATTTTGCAAAAGCCAACAAAAAGGTCCTATAAATAGCCAATTTTCATCCCATTTAACCGATTCTGTATCTCTTAAAGTTTCTCAGATCCACGTGCTGTGCATCCTTATCTTGGATACAGTGTATATTCTAGTGAATTATTTTCTCATTTATTGTTGATTTTGGCAAGGTATATTATACTGGACGAGACCTATCAGTTTTTGATATATTCATTGTTTAGTGTAATTTCATATTTCAAGAAACTTTTTGATACGATGATCGAGAAATGCAATTTTTATCCGAACACCCTGTATCTATTACTGCCATTTGAGAGAACAAAACTTATTTGCGATTGATACCAACAACTATCTTAGATCCGTATGTTTTCTGTTGTAAAGTGTAGACAATTCATGAAAATTGAAATAATGAACGAACTTTACATTCTTCTACTTTAAATTTAAAAAAACCTAATGTCAGTGAACTGTTTGCAGTAATAATAATTTTCGTAACTCTTCAGATAACCTAATTTGTAATCTTGGGTTATTTTATCTGAAATATTCGTTTATTACAAACTGTGTACGTTTGTAGCTACATAATCATAAATGAATGTTTAAGATTTATTTTACAAACACTTAACTAAAACACATAAAAAAGGTACTTAATGTTACACATACAACAAAAACATAACCCTACTTAAACAGCTTTCCTTAATGGAAATTCCCTACATAAGTTTGCATTAAAAATTAATGTGTTTTGAAGTTACTTACCTTAGTAACATCGAGCCAAAATCGTCCACCTGGATGCTTCTTAATAAAATCCGTAACGTCATAAAGGCCGTCATGTACTCTCCACAGTCCTTCTGCACCATCGTAAGTCTTTTTGTCTTCTAACCACTGATAAGGACTCTTAAAAACCGCTTCCCTACTTGAAAAATGTTTTAAACCTAACGTTGATTTATAATTCTGTTTTGATGTTTCCATTTTGAGTTATTGATTTGTTGTTAAAAGTTATGCATGCTGACTATTCTACAATGGCGCGTTAACGAATATACATATTTGTAACAAGCGTAATATTGTCATGTAGGTACTATGTGTTTTATCAAGAGTTTGACCCTTAACTCTAAACATCTATTATCGCTAAATTGTTGATTTTAATTTTGGCTGTTTAAATTGAAACAAAATATAATGTGTCTTATCAAGACATATGCTAAGGAAACAAGAATGTATTAAAAGTGCTTTATTTGTGCAGATTTAAAATTTTATCAACAGCTGCCTTGATAACAATAACAAACTAGTACGTCGGTTATTGACTTAACGTCTTCCTGCTCCTGGAATATTCCTCTTCATATTTTCCGTTTGTCCTGCAGCATTCATTGCTTGTTCTGCAACCTGGCCTTGCACGTCCTCAGTTGAAGGAACTGGAGGAGATTCACGAAAATTCTATTTAATAATAATAATAAATATAAATTTTAATTCATTTTCTTTCTCACATTTTTAGATAAAAGTTTATAGAACTTACTCCGTGTAACTTCAATTCCTCAGTGTGTGCCGATACATTTTCTAAAATAAAGCAAATTAGCACTAGGCTAAAAATAAAAATGGTTTTGCTAGACATTTGATTGTTGAAGATAGTACAAGCTATTGGTTTATATCCCTACTGCTTCATAGCTCAAAGCTGCGTAGGTAATTATATACGATTTCTAACAGGAAATGCTGTGTAAAAAATCGGATGTGCAGTTGTAACATTACATTAATTTACATCCTGTGAGGTGCATGTAGTTTCGAAAAAACAAACACTAAACTGTTTTTTTATGAATATTGTGCATGTCATTCATCAAAGAAATGCGTCATCAGATATCTTACTTGCATAACGCTTTAAAAAATTTATATTAATTAAAAAATTAACCTTTAACACAGAAAAATATAAACTTTTTTTTAAAACCGATTACTGTTAATTTAGAAAAGATTATGATAAGTTCACTTATTGCTCACGTTTCTTAAATTTCTTCATGATGGGCTTACTTCAAATTGTAAATTTCTAGCGTTGCATAATTCTCTATCAATCCTGAGCTGTAATTTGATCAAATTGATATCGAAAACTTTTGAGTTTGTCGAGAATAGAACTTGAAAATGTACAGAAGATAAGAATTTCTGATGCCTAAAGAATTCCTAATCGATGGCATTCTGCTCTTATTGTAAATCGTTAATTACGACCAAAAAGACAGAACAAACAGAAACATTTTTAACAAATAGCAGTTACATTTATTATTTTATCGATTCAGAGCAAGCAAGCAGAACAAACAGAAGAAAAAAAACAATCTTGATATGTTTCCTCTAAGATATTGTTGGTGTTTCTTAAATTCTTTCATAATGTACAGTTTCAGGGTTGCTAATCCTTACTAAGGCCGTCTGACACGATGTTAAATAAAATTTCTGCTACAAATTTTGTACTAAAATTTGAAGAACTAAATTTTGTGCAAAATTGCCATTATTGTAGAGATAAAAATTAAAAGATATGGAAACTTGCAACTTCTGTTGCAATTATCTCGAATAAAATTTTAATGTAGCAAGTAATATCCATATTTCTTCCTAAATTTGTAATATAAATTCCTAAATTAAACACACGACAAAAAAAATTGCATCACATAATAGTTATATGAAAACCATTTACCAAGAGGTAGATAAAGTGGGAAAAAGTATTAATGAGAATCTTTAAAATCAATATCTTCTTTTGAAACGTTAGAATGACAAGAAGGCATCTCTAGCAATTCAAACACTTCAGGAGTAATTTTCCCATGCCTTGTTTCTGGAAGTGCACGTAAACTAGCAATAAGAGGATCAGAAGTTATAATAATCTATGTAATAAATCCGTATTTGTTTCTATTCTTGATGTTTTCCTAGTAAATAGTTCTCAATTTTTTCTATTATTTTTATTCCTCGCCTCCTGAGCTTCTTCCTATAGTTGTCTTATTGGAAGAATGCAAGAAGTCATTATTTGTTTTCCAAGGCATAGAATCTTATGAACAGTAACGGGCATCGAATACCAAGAATATTCTTTCAGATACAGATCACGTGTTTTCTGTGTGTACTTTTCAAATTGATCTAGACCTATTGGAAAACCACAGTTTATACTTTCTAGTATGATATGGAAACGTTTAATAAGCTCTACATTAACTCCTTTTATTTCTGCCGACTTTTCTGATATCTGGAAGATTTGCAAGCCGTGTTGTCATCATTTGTATTCCCGAATTACTGTTTGGGCATATCTACTAAAAGACCGTGCTGAGTTTTGTATTCTTCTTGAACATTGTTTTTTGTGAATTACCTTGCTTTTATTTGCTGTACCTCGATCTTGCCATTACTATTTGATTTCAAGCCTGTACAAAATACGAAGTATACATTCCAAAAAACGTATCCAGGAATTAAGAGGTGACAGCTCCATTGTTAGCAAATTAAAGTCTACTTTTTTTGTGAAATGATCTCTGGGTTATTTATTTTTCGAGGTGTAACACCCCACAAGTGGCAAGTTTGGGAAGACAAACATGACGATACAGCATTACAAACTTTTCCGTCGACCATACAAAAAATCAACGTAGAGCTTACTTCCACTTCTGTATCATCTACAGTTACTTTCGTTACACTAAGAGATCTAATATGATCTTGAACCGTGTTCACCTCCCTTGTAATAACTTCTGTCGACTTTTTTAGGAACATTAACTTCATAGGTCGACAACACCTCGTAAAAGAAGGTGCGGGGTTTTGCCAAACAACCTGTTTATGTTTATCACTATCAAAACACATCTGAACGGGGACCATTGAGAAATTAAATAAATTTTTGTCATTTCTATTTTGTTTAGAAGATTTTTGCTTGTATACGTTTTGTACAGCACCATCACAACCTTACCTTATAATAATGTTTAATATATATAGTAAGGTTAAAGTTCTCAAAACATCTTCTTGTACTACGAATAACCTACGAGCATGGTCCACTAACGATTTCAATTAATCTCTGCGCCAATCTCCGTCATCGTAATCCCTGTTGGATAACATGCCTTTTTAGCCTCTTTAACAACGAATTAATATCCTTGACTTGCTGTCGTATCACGTTCTACTGATGAGTTGACAGATTAGCATCAACCACAATTGCAAGTGCTCGATCTGCAGATAAGGATTTTGGTTTCTGAAGGGAAGATATTCGAGCTTTTTTTATTATAGTTCATTGTTTAAGAGAAACTTAGCAGAGCTCTCTTACAGTAATTGTCGCAGAGTCCCTTTTTCCAGCTTTGCAAAGTTTTATTTTAGTTACCATTGACAACTTTTCGTTGCTAGTTGTTTTTACCAAATTTCTGATCTTGCATTTTTTAATTTTTAAACAGCAATCTTCAAAAGTTTTCTCGGGTCCTCTTGGTCTACCACTTGCGACAGATTGAGAAGGTCCAGGTAACGCCTGAACTACAAAAGTAGAAAACTGAATGTATTATTGAAGCCACGAAGAGTTGGATTTTAAAAATCGTTCTGTATGTCTGCTACTTTTCTCCCATTTTGTTGAATTTTCTGGCAAAGGCTTCTTAAGGTTACCCTAATATCTTTAAGAACATCATCTAGTAAGGTTGAGTCTCCTAATTCTTGTATTTGTATTTTAAATATTTTTATTTCAAATATTAAAGACAGTCAGACGCGAGATTCGAGGGTTCATTCTGAAATTTTAAAAAAATATATAAAAACCACAAACATTTACAGTAATTTTAGTATCCAATTAATTCCATTGATTCTGATCAAACCAAAACAACCTTACACCATTACCTCCTTCATGCTAAATAGTTGGTATCACACATTGAGGTTTCTTTCTTTCTTTCGGTAATTCTACGCACTAACTTACCACGCTTATGCTGCAGAGCCCAGACTCTGATTTATCTATAGATAGAACTTGAAGTTTCCAATTTTTATGTAGCTTAGCCCACTTAAATCTCTTTTTCTTCGTTCAAGTCAAAGAAATGACTTTTAGCTGTCATACATCCTTTTGCTGAAAGGCATCTTTTGATACTGACACGAGATTAGCTCTCGTATTATTGGCTATTCAGTTTTGAGCATATTTCAGTTGCAGATTTAAATTTATTTTTCTTGCTTAATGCTGAGATGTATTTACCTTCTACTTTAGTGGTAACACGAAGTTTGTTTGGATGAGGAAGAGATAAGATATTGCACAATTCATAATGATACTACTCCTTCTTGTATTGCAATTTCTTGCACAGAAAGGCCATACTTACATAAAGCAATGCTTATGACCAGGATCAGAGAGCACGCTATCATGCTACCAATGAAAACACTCCTGATTGCTTGAAATGCGACAATTGTTCACATGTCAACCAATCAGGAGTATTTCATTGATGGTAAGTAATCACAAGATATGATTACTAAACGCTCTTCTATGCTTAACTCATTTTTTTGGTGCCATTTTATAGATTTTCTGAATTTACAAAGATTCACGTCCACTTTACTACTAAACGCTTATGATTCGCTAATGTTTAAGCTTCTTCTTATTTAAAAATGCAATAATTTTTTGTAACTTTAGTTATGTCGAATACTCTAACAATAAACAGTGACCTAAAAGTGGCAAGTAGTTTCAAAAATATTAAATTGATTCAAGATCCATAATTAGGTTAAAAGTTCCCGGAAAGGGTAGTAAAAGAATGTTTAACTTTGGTTGAGAACTGCGTAAATTCTGTAATTTTTAACAAACCTATTAAATTTAACGTGATTTTTAAATGCCAAAGCAATCTTCATTGGTCATTATTATCGCATAATTATTTTTGTACTGTTGCACAAGCTCAGTATCGTTCTACAATCCCTAATTAATTGTCTACAATAATGCCTGTTCAGCCAGGTTGAAAAAGCGAAAAGGGAAAGAGCGACGACTTCATGAGAAAATCAGTATTCGTCTATCTCTTACCCTGTGAGAGCTTCTTACCATAGTACGGTAAAAAAAGCTGCTGCTTTGTAGTTAGACATTGGATTCTTAAAGGCTAGAGAAGGAAAGCGTTGATAATAAATTACCCAGTTTTCCAGGTTGGGAGGATTCGGCCTGCATCTTTTGTAACAAAAAAAAAGTGTAACGCAAAAGACCCAAGCAGGAAGCTTTAGGCACTGGACGGAAAGAATAGAAGCCGACATGGCATAAGAAATAACCTACGAATATAAAAGATTGGAATATACAAGAAATTACCACTATATGCTAAAGGCTTGTTCAAAGAACTAAGGAGATTTAAGGCAGATGTAACAGCCTTATCGTAGACAAAAAAAAAGAAATAGAAGGAATTTATTATTATATTTACATCTATGGAGTAAACAAAAAATACAAAGATGAGAAGGGAGTATCCATAGTAATTCGCAAAACCTAGAACAAGAAATGGGACTGCATAAACAAATACTTCATTTGAATAGACTTGCAACTTAGACGATATGACACTGTTGTAACTTACAGCTCAAATAGAAATGCAGTAGATCTAGAAAAAGACTAGATTCTACGATAATGACAAATCTAAACAACATCAGTAATAAGAGAGAGGTCTACTTGTGGGAAGATTTCAACGGAAAAGTAAGCAACGTGTCAGAAAAGGAAGGGAAACTGTAAATGCTAATGGTATAAGATTCGAAGAAGTATGTCAGCTGTTAAGAAAGGACTGACAAGTGGAAAACGATCTTCTAATCTAAGAACTATGCAAGATAAAGAGATAAAAAAATAACAAAGGAAGAAGTTTAAGTGAAACAGTGAAAACATTTAAAAACGGTAAAGCAGTATTTGGTCCAGTTGGAGCAAATATGGTACTTAATTATAAAAATCGCACTATTCCCTTTGTTTGAAAATTTGGCATTTAATTCGTATCTGACAGAAACTGACATACGAATCGATTCTAAAAAAAGTATTGATACAAGCATATTTTTAAAACGATGGAGGGAAAAAAGTGCTGACTACCACGGTGTAACAATATATGTAGACATATCAGCCGACTTTTAAAAAAGTATCAAAACAAGTTGTTTATTATGTTAATTTAAACAGACTGCAAAAAAATATTCTAGATCATACAGACAGAAGGTTTAACCAACCAATTATGTAATGATCGTTACAACAATCACTCTGGCAAGCTACTTTACAATTCTCATATTTGGTTCAGCATATTGTAATTTTCATTAATTTCCAATAACTTATAATATCAGTTAATTTATTTACAAACTTTTTGCCACTTAATAGCACAATTTAAAATCATTTGACTATCCAAGCTTAGGCACTGCTCGTGCATAGTTTTTGATGTTCAGCTATTTCTTTATTTTAAGCTTTTTCAGAATACATATGTAAAACTACAAGTACTTACTTCTACCTTTCTGTGACGTTTTTATTGGTTTCTGGTCAGAATCTTCGTATAGATAATCATTCTTAGCAGTAACCTTGCGTTGAACTTTTTGCATTAATTACATATAGCATTATTTAATAGATAAAATAACGATAACATTCGTTTTGTGCGATTTAAACTCCTCTTTCTGAAGCAGGTGTTTCACAACTTAGGATTAATCAGTTTCTTAAAAAGCAGGTACTTTCAAATACATCCAAGAAGGTTTCATTAACTTTTGCAGTTATAATCTTTCTAAAACTTCCTTAAATTTTCTGCATTGTTCTTTTCGATATGCAATGCATAATATAGATCTCTCTTTTTTAATTTCTGCACCCTCATAACTATGCACCCTGAGGCAGTCACTTCACTGGCTTAATGTCATTATGTTTTGTGCTTATTGAATTGAAACTTTACACAAATATATCTATTATTGATACTAAATGTCTCCGTTGTTTTTAACATCTCTTTAAGTTTGCTTGATGTTCTACTGTAGATGTTTATGTTATCTAGACATAAGATAGTTTTATCGAAGTTGTTGCAATTTTTTGTACTTGAATATTATTTTATCAATACTCCAAATATTTGAAAGGTTAACTCAAGAAAAAACTTTGAAACTTCCCAGAAAGAAAAACTAAATTAAGCTATAGTATCATGTCTTCATTAAATGAATTTCTGAAACAAGATTCACTCTATTGTACTTAAAACT
>VTPC01006891.1:0-30209 GCA_011009095.1 Ignelater luminosus | reverse complement strand
CAAATGTCTTGTATCTTTGTTAGGTCGGAAACTTTTCAGACCACCCTCGTAACAGCTAGCATTAAGACAGAAAAGAAAGCACGGGATATAGGAAAACTTGAAATATACCATCATTATTATAGTGGCGTGCCAAAAACAGTGCCAAGCCAAGCAAGGAATATCTATAGTTTATTGAAACTCAAAAATATCAGAAATATTTTTAATAATTCATTGTAAACAGGCTTCTCTAAATAACTCCAAGTAAATAGCTTGGTTGCCTTACATATTTTCTATGCGCGTCTTCCTTAGCTCTTTACAAGGTTTTATAAACTATAATACTTTGTTAATCATCAATTTTAAGTACTTTCTATGACTCTGCTTTTACCCCGTATAAGAAACAATCTCTTTGCATTTACAACTAGACGTGCTCTGTGGTGTTTCCATATTTTATCCTAACTTGTACTTCACTCATCTCTGGTAAGTTTTCCAAACCACTCTCTATTTCTTCTCAGTCATCTTCGCAAAATGGCCTGCCATTAATATGATCTGGTTATTCGTGACCACCTATGGTCGTCAGAAACAGAAAGTTGTAAACAGACTTGAGGTACTCACTACCAAAATGTACTGCAAATACAGTAATCAGTAGTAAGTATAAGTGCTTTAAGTAGTTTACTTTCAGTACTTTTAGAATTGCAGTACTGGTACTGGAATTTCCTAATATATCTACAAAGTACTGGTACTTTTCTTCTAGAATTTTTAACAGCTACTACTTGTTACTTAAGAAAGTACTGTAAAAATATACTACCCTCAGTATTGGGTCTAAGTACTCTCAGTAGTAAAAAGTGCTGTAAAATTATAAACACTCTAAGTGGTTTACCGAAATATTTCCAGTATATTACTTTTTTATATAGAAATAATCCAGGTGCTACATGTTTAGCATTTAGAAAGGAAAAGAGAGACAAACTATCATTGCATTAATCCTGTTCAAAAACAAAAAATTATGGTTTGCGAGATGAAAATATCTCGTGTATCCATGTCCCGTATTTTGAAGCAGCTGCTTACAATGAAGTTAAAGAAGAAAAGGAAGGAAAATGCACACAGCTCTTAGCTCGATTCGCGGATAACAAATACCGGAATATTCTTTTTATGGGCGAGAAGATTTTCACAGTGAAAGAGTAATTCAATAAATAGAATGATAGAATATATGTTCACTCGTCAAAACAAGCATCAGAGCTTATTCCAAGTCTTTAGCGAGGTCACCATCCCGCCTCGATGATAGTTTGATGGGGAGTTACGTATGAGGAAGTCTCTTCTCTTCATTTCTCCGAAAAAGTCGTCAAAATAGATTAAAAGACCGTTTTAGAACCACTTGTAAATCTACTCAACCAAACTCTATTTCAAGACAAGTATTGAGCTTTCCAACAAGACTGCGCCTGCACATAAGGCCAAAACGATTCAAAGGTGACTTGAGAAAAATGTGCTAGATTTGCTGCTGCAATTCCCGACCTGAACCCACTGGACTATAAATTGTGGGCTACTTTGGAGGCTATGGCTTGCTCTACAAGACACCCAAACATCGAGTTCCTAAAGCGAGTTCTTAATCTTTGCTGTACAGATACTGCGTGCTGCAATAGACGATTGGCCTAATCGACTTAAAGCTTGTATAATGGCAAATAGCAATCATTCATTCATTCCTGTTATTTGATTTTTTGGCATACGCTAGACTCTTCATGTGTCCTTCTACATAGCAGTCTAGAGGACTGAGGAGATGATCGCGGTGGCCAAGAAACTGTACCTCCTCTTCCAGTCCAACAGTTGAGGAATTTGTAGTTAAGAAGAGCAGTAACTTGCCTACCGAAATGAGGTGACAGACCATCGTGCTAAAACTACCCTTCCGTGAAACGCAAATGTTCCAATAAGTTTGTTGTCAATAATACCACCAAGCATTCACAATCATGTGATCATGTGTGTGTATTTCGCGAATTTCTTATGCCATTTCTGTTAAATGTAGCCTCGTTAGCGAACAAAACATGCCCACATAACTGTTGATGTCAAACAAGTCAACGACAAAATTCAGCACGTGCTCGCATACACGTTACACATGCTACGGGTAAAAACCAAAATTATACAAGATTCTCCATACTTTTAATCGAGTAAACTTTGTACAATTAGATATTGTTCGTGTGCTTAATGATGGATTGGCTTCAATCATTTCGAGAATAAATTTGTTCTTCATTAATATTTTGCTGCACTGGACATTCTACATTACTTTTAGGAAATTTACTCGTGTACACTGTTAATCACATTTTGGTGGAGTAATCTTTGAGAAAAAAAGCATTGATGATATTCTTTACGTGCTGCTTTCGCATTTTTATTACAATACCTGTAGATAAAATAGCCATCGTCGTATTTTTTATTCATAAAAGTGTTAACCATTTTCACTTAAATAGCAAAATTAATTATGACGGTCAAAAATAAATCTGATAAGCACATCTTCGGATATGAATTAAAATCTTAAAATGATTTTAACTATGTAGCGATGATTTTATAATATATGTTGATTAGATATTTTGACTGAAAATGACCAAGGCCAACACGTCTTTTCGCTATGGTTATCTGATCGTGAAGCACCCTGTAGATAAATATCTTAAGCATAAAAAGAACTGGAGATGGGGTGCTAGATGAGGTAGAAAACCCATATCAATAAGGAATAGAGTGAAGACGCAGCTAACTTTAAGTCGAAATCGTAATGGAACAAACATACGTCTGTGCATCAACAGGTAGTGATATTACTGGATCTTTAGCATTATGCCCACCAAGATTATGACTGGTAGTTAGCTCCTTCTTCACTCTGTTCAATACTTTGGGCCTCAAGAGTTTAGAAAACTAGTAAGAATAGGAATATATAACTCTCTTGTAAAAAAATTATGACATACAGTTGCGAAGTCTATTAACTTAAAGATCTATGAAAATGTTAAACGCAACAGAAAAGGATTTTTATTTAATAAGGAGAGTGATACATTAAAATTAAAAAACTCATTTAGTACAACTACGCTAAGTTAGTACCGAAAGTAATTATGGAGTGGAATCCACCTAGAAACAGAAAAAGGTAAGGCCAAGACAAAGTTGGAGGAATGAATCGATAGATAAAAAAATGAAAGAACGTGAATTAGACAAAAATCAATGGATCGACAGAAATGAATGAAATGGTTGTTGGAACGCATAGAACCCAAAGAATTCTAACTAGTATATAGAGAGCAACTGTGAGACTTTTACAACAAAACCGACGTTGTTGCAGCTGTTTTTGATAGTAATCATTTTTGCAAATAAGTCTTTTGATATCAAATAAAATATTAGGCAGTACCCTGCATAAGGGTGTTCATCTCATAGCCACTGCGTATATTTCTGCTATCAAGGTTCTAGTCTCCGCGCTTTCGTACTAAAAAATTAATCCAAGAAGTAACAAAGTAAATTGACACCCAGGATGAATGGCGTAGCATCTAAGATGAATGAAAATTTTTATTAAACGCATTAACAGTATCTTAAAGAATTAATCTGTCGTAACACAAAGAAAATCTCATCAAAAAAAGAATCTGACATCAGGTAAACTTCCGAAATTTGTTTATCTGCAACTCTTTGAGAGTTACTTTCGTAAAATAAATTATCGTAACTAAAATTAGATTAAAAAGGTTGATTTAATCGGTCTTTAAAGTGCCATAATCTCTTGTTTTACTTAATAAAAGAAAATTAATTATAGAATAATTAAAGACAGCTAATTTTTATACATTTGTATCATCTGCTTCGCACTTACAGAAGACAGCATTTTGTGCGTAGAACCGGGAGTTTTGCAACCTGCTGTCATAACACTGTAATCTAGAATTACTGCATGCTCACATGCAGCTTATCAATCCCAATCTGTTTTTAGCATGAATGAACACATTAAGTATTAATAAAGTGTAGTGATTATTTATTTAAACATAAACAATACGGCTACAAAATATGTCAATATAATAATACAACACAGTAAGTGATTTTACGTTGTTTGAGATCGATCCTTCTTTATTATCTTGGTGTAAATTAACTCCAACATCCATGGAACCGCACACAACAGGTATGCTACGGTTAGAACGTGTACAACCATTTCATGACTCTGCGTAACGGCTTTGACAAACGCTAGAAAACAAAACTTAAAAGATATTCCTTAAGTCTTAACAAGTACATACCAATTAATGGTCCAAATGTCATAGCAACAAACCCGCATACCACCATATACAGAGAAAATGCCGTTACGAATCTATGTGAGTAAGCTTCTGCAACAACAAGTGGTAGTGGCGTCTGTATTAGACATCTAAGAAATCCTAAAGCTGCTGAAACTGTGAGAACCCACCAAAATGAGTTATTCAGTACGAACGCTGAAACCAACACCTTGAAAATTGAACAATATAAGAATTTTAATTTTATTTTTCTTACCAGTACGAAATATTGCTGAAAATAAAGCTCCAATTAAAAATAAATAACGATTTCTTACTGACGTTACTGCTGTTAAGATTGAAAGCAAGATTCTGCACACTAAATCGGCAATAAAATATACTGTCATAATCAATGTTAATTCTTGTCCGTTAAATCCAGCATTTTCTAACAATAAGGGTAAAACAGATAAAAATGCTAAATCAGATGTTACAGCTAGGGATAAACCAAAGGCTATATTAACATATACTGGATCTTTGAATAAAGCTAAATCCAAAGCTTTCGCTAATGATTTCCTAGAAACAGAAAGAAGAATTAACTATCCAATCTTAACAGAAGAAAATTCTTGGTCTTACCATATTCCCGCCGATTCGGATTTTTCAACTTCTCCTAACTGATTAATATTTGTAACTGACATAGCAATACTTCCCATACTAACTAAAGATTTTCTAGGCATTTCCAAAGAACGTTTTTGCTGATGATGCCCTTCTTCAATATTGTTATGATCTAATAAAGGTTCTCCTTCAATGATACCATTTTTGTGTCCTTCTTTTGTTTTATGCTCTTCATCATTAGCGTTTTGTAGTGTTTGCACTAAAATTATTATCAGCAATTTAAGATCGTTAACATGAATGAATTTTGCGTTACCATTTGTCATTTCTATTACAGATAATTTCCTTTTTTTCATGTGCCATTTTGCAGGCTGTAAACTAGCCATGGCCGGAATGCAGTGCAAACTAAATGCCGATATAAGAGCGACAGTTCCTCTGAATCCATACGTGTTTAATAAAAATCTCGTCAAAGCTGGAAATCCAATTGTCGACGCCACCATAAAAGCCTGAGCTACGCTCATTGTAACATTTTTCCTTTTATTAAAGTAATGATTAAACGCTGTGAAAACAGACGGCATCATCAAACCAAACCCTATACCTAAAATTAATTTTATTTACTTTAATTTAACTTTCATTTTTGATATTTGATACCTTGAAGAATTCCAAAAGAAATAATTATTTGAAATAAAGATGTGACAAATATGGTTGAAAAGCTCCCCAAAAAATATAATATTGCACCTAAGATTCCTACTTTGCGATAAGAAGTCTTTTGCAGAAGTTGGTTTGCTGCTAGACCTAAAGTTTGATGTCAGTAAAAAAGAAAATGCGTTGTAGGAGTTGTTTACCAGTAAAGCATAAAATTGTGTTGAACATTCCGTTAACGATTGTAGTTCCACTGGTTTCATCGCCAATACTAGCTAGAAATGGGCCAAAAACAATGCCGAAGGCTGCCATTGGTACGACTGTAACTGTCTGAAATAAAAATACTTTTAACATGTTAACGAGCAATACGTTTTTAAAATACAATTGGAATTTTGAGAATTGTCTTATAAGATAATGTTTGATGTTTCTAAGGTGAGACAGTAATAAGAATACTACACTGATGGTCTGTAATCTGAGAATAATTTTCTGTACTTTGTAAAATTATTTAGACTGCACTGGGTGTTCCATAGAAACATTATGCATAGACATTAGTTTTCTGTTTAATGGAATGCCCAATATATTGTCACATTTGTTTTTGTTTTTGATCTACTATATAGATCACTGTAGTATAATTCAACAATTTTGGTCTTATCTAATTACTTGACATAGTTATATTTGTTTTGCTAACTTAAAACTATAACTGCATTTTTGCACTGGAAGATCTATTTAATCTGAACTTTGTTCAAATTTGCTTTTATTTGTTTTGATGTTAAGAATGATAATAATCAATATTGTTTTCTGCGTAAATAGAGACCATTTTATGAAATTCTCTTCGTTTAGTGGAAAGTGTTTGTTGGAGTAGCAAACGCCGAGTTCAGCCTAGTGACATGACAATGTAATGTAGATGGTGCTAATTGCAGCAGTAGAGTGTGCATACAATTGGTAAATAAACTGTCGATAACGATCTTGAGCATGAAATAGTAAAGCCTGGCATTGGTGACATTAAATAGTGGAGATTGGCTGATAATGACATCAGTCTTTATATCATTGTTAATAAGCCGACGTTGAAGCGGAGAAATAAACTTTTGAGGTTGGCGTTGATAAATACCTGTTTTGAGGTAACTGTAATCGAGTGCCTGTACCCTTCAATTCAGAGTAAACCCAAATTGAAGTGAGAGTATCGGATCCGACGAGGTGAGAACTTGGAGGAACCATAACTGACTTCTGCACATTTCCAAGCACCACTTCGAATTGTTAAGTGTTTTACTGATACTTCTACTTTCCATACTTACTTGCTTTATTGCTTTGAACTGAGATGTGATGAACTGAACTATTTATCTACGTCCTTGTGGTTCGTTGCTTCTAAGATCACTTTAGTAGATGAACACACGTCAAAAAAGCTTAAACTTAACACAAGCTGTGGTAAGAACAAAATAACTTGCTCTTGTTTAATTGCTTGTCGAGACATTGCTCGTCTTACATCCAATCCTTAACAACCAACAAGGTATTAAGGAAGCAATTAACAGGTTGTATAACCCTGGTTTCTCCACACAGTCCGCAAGTTACAGCAAACTGCGCGCTATAAGGACATGCTTTTTTTCGACATATCATAGCTTAGAGCTTTTAGTAGTGAATTGTTTCCGGCTAGGATTGACTTATTTTTAACAATTTATATGTGTATTTACGGTAGGGTAGTTTTCTTCAGTTTTAAAGCGCATGTTTGCTCGTCAGGACTGTATTCAAAGCTTGCAGTGACTTAACAGAACAGAAATAGACACACTCAAGCTATCTTAGATAAGCTAACTTTGACAAGTAGATAACCGCAAGTATTTATTTAATTCGTGCTTATTTACTAGTACCATTTTGTTCAACACATGTCGAGTGACGAGCAGAAAGAAAGCAGCCAGATCACACGATATGCAGCTTGTGCTTGTGAAGAATGACGAACCATCACCAACCGTACAACCTGGATTTAGGAGACAGGAAAGTAAGCTATCTTGTCAAGTTTGATCCCAAGAGAACAGTTAAAGAGTTTGAGAGCTCCTTCCCAAAATAGAAACAAAGTTGAAATAGAGAGAATAGTTACAAGCAATAAAGAAAAACAAGAAAAACTTGCGAAATGTACAACAAAATTGCCAAGATTGGAAAAATCTGTATAATGTTGTGCAGACTTCTATTGAAAACATATAGCACAGGAAAAATGAGATAGATAGAAATTTGAAGGTAATGGCAATAGATATGTATAGCAAGACGAGATAGAAATGCAAAGCAGATGCAAAAATAAAAATTAAAAAAGGAAATATGCAGAGAGACTACTATGTATTTACATGGCTCAGAAATAAAAAATATCCATTTCTAAAAAGAAATATGACAGAACCAAGCAAAGGCAAAGCAAAAGAAGTTATCATGTTAAGGGCGTGATATTAGAAGTGTTACACGATTCCTTAGCATCTAGGGACGGCTTGGTCTAACACAAAATATGTTCGCACTATACTTCTTGATGGCTTTGGTCTTACAGCGAACCACACCATTATGCTAAATACCTACCTAGAAAGTGTTCGACTGTCGTCATAGTGACATATTCATATTCGAATAGTATGTAAAGAGACTTATCAAAAAGAACTATACTTTACATCTTCTGCACCATATCAAGATTTGGACTTTTTGAAAAAAAGAAATTCAATTTTACAAAAATTAGAAATTTTTGAACGTTTTGGACTCCATTTCTTGTAGGTATTCTATCTATTTATTGACTAATTTTCAAAACTTTTTTCAATAATTGTTGATTAAAGACATAAGTGTAAAAATGGTCGGAATTGGTCTTAAGCTCCTTGTCTTTTAAAACGTCTCTTTGATCTTTCATAATTTATTAGAAGCTGCATTTAAATTAAAGATCAAATTTCGACAATGATTAAAAACAATCTACTTTAGTTATCTTATCAAAACGTTTGTGTGTGGCGTGTTTTTATGAATTATAATGTCGATTTCATAATTTAACTAAAACTATTCTCATGGTTTAGAGTTGGTTCCGTGATCAATTGAAAGTAAAGTGTACAGTTCTTGATTTTGAAGAAGAATCAAATATTTTTAGATTCCGCTGAAAAGGAGATGACCAAATTAAAAGCAATACTAGACGCTTGCTATGTTAAGAAAGTTACTCGTCTCTCTTATCTCACTAACCTTATATTCTGATTACAGATACTTCAGCAAGAAGAACCACCACACTGAATGATAACGCGATGGAGTGGGCCCATATTCCAAAACTAAAAGTTCAAAAACGTGAAGCACGCCTTTGATTTATTGGGAGTGACTTTTCCACCCTCATTATTTAAAAAACTCATAATCTCTAAAGATCACTGCTATTTTGCTTCAAAGAACACTGACTATAACAATAATGGAGACTCCCTCACTTTCTGCTAAATGATCTAAGCATCAACAGCTATTTAGAATTATGTAGTCTTCCTTTAGAACTACCCTTAACACATACTTTTCCTCATCATAATGTTTAATACAAAGTGAATTTAGGACAACAAAGCTATTACCACTTGTTTCAGCGTAGCACACGTTTCAAACATTTTTTGCATGTAAAGGTTGAATCTCTGTTCAAATCTAGAGTTGAGATTACCTTTCGTCTTAATGTCCACTTTTAACTGATAAATTTTTCTGAAATGTGGTTTATTACAAGGTTCTCCATTATCTCTGATTTTACATAACATAGTAGAACTAGACTTTTCGAACCCATACGTAGCCAAGGAATTAGGATTTAAAATTATCAATCAGTTGCCGCCTCTTTCAGTATTAGAATTTACTGATGATACCACATTTATTGCAAAAGATATTAACTCTGCATTATTGTTATAAGAAATTTTATCGTTGCGATTTACTGAAATTGGATTAAAGTTGAACCTAAACAAAACTTCAGTAATATGTGGTGAAAGGACAGTTAATACCAGTGAATCTGAAAACTGAATAAGAAACTATGTGTTCACTTGATTGAAAAGAAAAATCAGTCTTGCTTAATTCAGGGAAATATTAATAAAGAAATGCTGGTAAATATCTTACTTATTTACTAACTTAAACTGGAACCATTTGGTACCTTTTGGTGTAGGGTTGTGTTTGAGATAAATTTGTTCTCCTAATCCTTATCTTTTCTTTCCACAATTTCCTATCTTGTGTCACTTTCTTGCTTTCGTTCCATTTTATTCTTCTTCTTTCCACCACTTGTTCTTTCTATTCCTTACGTGGTCTTCCTCTTATATTCTTTCCTGGTATCTTGGCTTCGTAAATCTCTCTTGCCTTCCGAGTTTCATCCATTCCAAGTAGGTGACCTAGCCATGTCAGCTGTCTTTCTTCTATTATTTTTCCGATAGGTGTAACATTTAATTTCGCTGTAACCGATTCGTTCTTGATTTTTCCTTTTCTTGTTATTTCTTCGATTTTTCTCAGAAATCTCATCTTCGTGACTGTAATTTTACTCTTTGCTTTGCTTGTTAATGTTCACAATTCACTCCCATATAACACCATGGGTCTAACACCTTTCTTATATACTTCCACTTTTGTTTCTTTGGGCACTTCTTTTTTCCCTATAAAGGTGTTTTTCAACGCGTTACATATTTTGCCTACTTTTCCCATTCTCTCATTTATTTCCTTATCCATCTTTCCATTTTCTCCTATTATGGTGCCCAAATAATTAAAGCTATTAACTTGATCTCACTCTTTTCTATCTATTAGGATTTTATGTTTCTTTTCTTTATTTGAGATTATCATAGTTTTTGTTTTATTTCTGTTTACTTTCATGTTTATTGTTTTTAATTCTTCTTGGTATATATTTAGAATTTTTTGTAAAGCACTTTCTGAGTCTGCTATTAAGACCATATCATCCGCAAACATAATTTCTTGAATTGTCACCGTTTTCAATTTTTGATATCCTATTTTTGTGTTTATGCTTCTCTGTTTACTTTTCTTTGCAGTTTCGTCTATAACAATCGTGAATAAAAGCGGACTGAAAATGCATCCTTGTTTTAATCCAATTTTTGTTTCAAATTTGCTCGATTCTTTATTATGCAGTCTTATTTTATTTTTGTTTCCTTTATATAATGCTTTGATAATATCGATCATTTCCGCATCCACTCCTCTTTTTTCCAGACTGCTCCACACATCTTTTCTTATTATCCCGTCAAAAGCCTTTTGTAGATCTATAAAACAGACGTGTAGTTCTTTTCCTTTTCTAAGTACTTTTTCTCCGAGTTGTCTTAATATTAATATTAAGTCCTGGATGTTTCTGCCCTTCCTGAAACTATCGATAGCTCTACTTGTTCTCTTATTCTTTTTTCTATCATTCTTGTAAATACTTTTGCGGGTATACTTGTCAGTGTGATTCGTCTATAGTTGTTACGGTCTTTTTATATAGTGGGAGTATTATACCCGTATTCCAATCTTTAGGTATCTTTTTCTTTTCAATAATATAATTTAGTATCTTTAAGAATTTTTCTATCCCGTTGTTGTCTATATACTTTAACATTTCTGTAGTGATGTCGTCTGGTACCGGTGCTTTGTCCAATTTAAGTTTGTTGATTGCTTCATCCATTTCTTCTTCTGTTATTAACGTTGTATTATTATTCAGGTCTCTGTTATGAATTTCTTCTTCTTGGAGCAATTCTAAGCACTTGGATTGTTTTGGTTAGATTTTTAAAATATTCTTTCCATCTTTTAATGATGTCTTTTTCGTCGTTCAATATGTTTTCTTTTTTATCTTTGACGTTTTTTAATTTGACTTGTTTCTTCTCGTTTAGTTGTTTTAGGGTATTATAAAATAGTTTTTGATTTTTTCTATAGTTTTCTTTCATTTTATAGCCAGATTCTTCCCATGATTTTGGTTTACCTTCTTTGATCGCTTTTTTGACTCTGTCTCACATCTAGCTCTTCTGGTAGATATATCAAATAAAAACTTTTCAAAATATCCGAGAAGAAGAATTCGATAAATAATGCTTTCTTCCACATAAAGGTCGCGATGTAGAGTTATTTCAAGATCAGAATCAGAATAAAAGCATGCGCTAAAAATGCTTAGTAACACAATGACGTTACTATCCGTATCAGGTAGATAAAAGAGCGGTAACCAATGTCGACATTGTGCTGAGACACTAAGAGTTATCATTATGAAACTTTGCCTTACTATGTCCTTGGTTCTTGCACAAACAATAATCCATTAAAATTGCTAACGCTCTTAAAGAAAGGAATTTTGAAGTACATGAAGAAGTGAAAGGATCGTCTGACAAAAGGGAGAAACTAGAAGAAGAATCGATATTTTGTTCAATTAATAGTAAAAAGAAATTTATAGTTCATTGTTATTGTGGCATTGTTGTTGTTAAGTACATTAATATAATAATTCGTTTTACAGAAATGAAATGCCAAAGGTTTTTGTCTTGTTAGTACTACATCTTTTCCAAGTTTCCAGTTGGTATTTATGTAGTAAATTAAATTCCTTTTATCTTATACCTTGACTGAGATAATATAACTGTCTCTTTTCGAAATATAAAACTCGCTAATCTCAATGCCAAAGTGAGCAGAGATGAAGTTTTCAGATCAGTGACAGGAGGAAGCAGCTTGCACGAAGAAAGTAACGACAATCGATTTCGATTAGTCGATTTTACAACGGGCAAGGGTTTAGTGGTAAGAAGCACTTGGGATATTAAAAAAAATGACCTGGTATTCCCAGGATGGAGTAACCACTACCTAGTTTGCTGTAAGTATAATCAAAGAATAGCGCTATATAAGAAAGCCGAGAAAGCAAAGTAGGTTAAGTATAATGTTAAGCTATTAGAAAATGAAGATATAAGGGAACACTTTCAAGGAAATGTAAGAGAACTGAAGGAAATATCGGTGATGTTGAAACAGTATGGGACACAATAAAAAGCGGGGTAAATAAATCTATAAGCAAAGTTTTGGAAAGAATCAGGATGAAGAGAAAGGAGAAGTAATTTGCTGAGAAGTGTAGAGCTGCACTAGAGGTGGGAGCTTTTAAAAAGAGAAAGAAAGAGAAGTTGGAGAAATTTAAAAAAGCCCATGAAGTCAGAAAGTTCTACAAGAGAGTAAAAGAGAAAAACAAAGGTTTTCAACCTATGACCCTCTTCAGTAAAGACAAGACAGGAACCTTTATAGGTTAGAAGTCTGCAATTCTGAGCAGGTGGGCGGAGTATTCAATGAGTTCTTGAATGGAACCCTTGAAGAGAGAGACGACGGAACGGAAGAGGAGAAACGTAATGACGGCATCGAGACAACAGCGATAAAACCTCCCTCAAGAGAGGACGTAATAGAAGCAATCAAGGCACTGAAAAACAATAAGGCGCCAGGAAGCGACGGTATTTCAGCCGAGTTACTAAAGCATAGAGAAGATGCACTAATTGATTAGGTGCATGAACTCATAAAGAAAGTTTGACAGTCGGGGACAATGCCAAAGGAGTGAAGTGAAGGAATTATATTTCCCATATATATAAAGGAAGATAAAACATCTTGTGGAAACTATAAGGGCGCCTCATTATTGAGTACCTCTGTTACGTATTCGCAAAAGTAATGATCAGACGACTAGCTCCTATTTCCGAAACCCTTCACGGAGATTACCAGAAAAATGTTACGACCATGACGCAGATGTGCATCAGCATGAATTTCAAAAAGGCGTATAACAGTGTGAAGAGACGGAAGCTACAACAAACTGTGAGGGAGTTTGGAATAACAAGGAAATACATACAGCTGATTAAGATGTCGCTGAGTACGACCATCGCCATCTTTAGTTTTATTTAACTTAGTTTTAGAAGGAATCATGCAACGCATACCCGAAAATCACAAAATCTGGTGTATGCGAGCGATATTGGGCAACTGTCAAGATCACAAACTGAACTGGAGCTAATCTATGTAGCGCTGAAACAGAATGCACTGGATGTGGATTTGCAGGTAAATACAGCCGAAACCAAATACATGTACATGATTAAAAACAGAGGAATTGAAGAAGAGATCGCTGTAAATATCGACGGGAAAACTTTTGAAAAAGTGACTTGTTTCAAATATTTGGTGGCTGTAATTCTGTAGCAAACAATAGCTGCTGCCAATCAAAGCTACTACATACAGCCTCCCAAAATTTTTAAAGACGAGAATAGTAAGCAGGAACACTAAACAGAGTCATCCGTCCAGTTGAACGCTAGAGATAAGAAATCCCTAAGAAGATGGAAAAGAAAAGTATTAAAAAAGATATATGGACCGTCTAGGGAAGGGCAAGCCTGGCGGATAAGAACCAATGCGGAGTTCCAGCAGCTATGTGGAAAGCCTGACGTTATTGTTGAAATCAAGAAGGATCGCACACGATAGGCGGAGCACGTCCAGAGAGCAAGACAAGAACAGACGATGAAGAAGGTGTTTGTGAGTGGAGAAGGAGAAGACGAAGGCCCCGACTCAGATGGACAGGATGTGGAAACGGATCTGAGAATCATCAGAGATGAGTGGAGAACTGTTTTGAGGCAAGGAAATCTGAAACAAAATTTATGATTTCTAAAATAGATGTTGACTAGTGTTCTGAAATACAATTGGAAAAGATGTAGAGTTAGATCAAGAGAAATTTAAAGAAGCTTTACGCAAACATTGAAAGTCAATGCAACCAGATGAAGATTTCTGCAAGGATAATATTAATGTAATCAGCAAAAAATACCATAAAAAATAAACAAAACATTGTTTACTTTCTTTAGATAACTGAAAACAATTTAGAACGAAAAGATGGCAGACTGATTATTATAAATTTACTGTTTAGCAATATTACACTGTCATGTCAGTGATTTACAAGATTATGGTAAATATAAAATGTTTAACACAAACAATGGTTGCTATGTACCTAGAGAGATTTAAAATAAAATTCTAAAAGGGGTAATTTATTGTATTATACATGAATTATTATTGTAGAATGATAGTGTAACAGTATCTGGATTTATGAAATAATCTAAGCAGTATCAATAACAGAATGTTTCCTGTTGTATTTACATGTACCCCTAATGTCTATTTTTTAGTATCTACTAGATACAACGTTTTTTATAAGCCATGATTAATACAGACATACGAAGGTGGTCTGAAAAGTTTCCAACCTCAACGTGAAGATGGCAGCACTCGTAAATAAAAGCTACTGAATTTCGTTGTTCATCTGTTGACAGTTACTCACCAAAGTTTCAGCCATTTTGGACGCGCAGTTTTTATGTAACAGTCGTTTGAGTGAGTTGATGTGAGTTTTTTTGTGAAAATGGACAAAATCGAGTATCGAGCTGTCATTAAATATTTGTTTTTGAAAGGCAATACGCCTTCGCAAATAAAAGATGAGTTGGATTCTGTGTATGGGGACTCTGCACCATCATTTACCACAGTGAAATTTTGGGCTGCTGAATTTACACGTAGTTGTAAGAGCTTGGGAGACGATGAACGTTCGAGACGTACAAAAACTGCAACTACCGACGAAAACATCGCCAAAGTTCACCAAATGGTGATAGACGACCGCCGAATTAAAGTGAGAGAGATAGCAGAGATTATGAACATGTCAAAAGAACGTGTTTGTCACATATTAAATCAACATTTAGGCATGAGAAAGGTGTCCGCGCGTTGGGTGCCGCGTTTGCTCACGTTAGACCAAAAACGTGTTCGAATGAATATTTCCAACGCTCTTTTGGCGCAGTTTAGGCGAAATAAATCCGAGTTTTGGCGCCGATTAATTACTGTAGATGAAACTTGGATACACCATTATACGCCCGAAACAAAAATACAGTCCAAACAGTGGACTGCAAAGGGGGAACCGGCTCCAAAAAAAGCAAAAACTGTTTTTTCGGCTGGGAAAGTGATGGCGACTGTTTTTTGGGATAGTCATGGAGTTATTTTAATCGATTATCTTCAAAAAGGAAAAACCATTACAGGAGCATACTATGCATCATTACTTGACAAGCTGAAGGCAGAACTTGCGAAAAAACGGCCACATTTGCAGAAAAAGAAAATCCTGTTTCACCAAGACAACGCACCGTCTCACACCTCAGCGGTTGCCATGGCGAAAATCCACGAATTACGGTTTGAACTGCTTGACCATCCGCCTTACTCACCAGATCTAGCCCCAAGCGACTTCTGTTTGTTCCCTCATCTAAAACTTGCGCTCGGAGGACAAAGATTTTCGTCAAAATGAAGAGGCAATCACCTTCGTGAACAATTATTTTGCAGAGAAAATTGCCGAGTACTATTTGGACGGGTTACAGAGATGGGAGCATCGCTGGGAGAAGTGTGTAGAGTTACAAGGAGACTATGTTGAAAAATAAAAAAAAATTTTCAGAAAAAATGTCTTGTATCTTTGTTAGGTCGGAAACTTTTCAGACCACCCTCGTACACTTATTGAAACAGTTCCTTTTGCATTGCATCTGATGAAACTCTACATTAAATTAAATTCTTTTGCCGCAACAGTACTCAGGGGAAAAAATCCTGATACAGCATCTCTCGACGGTAGATTTGTATGAGATATCTGTGATGATAACAAAACAAGAAAATAAAATACTTAAAACTAACACATCATATTAAATTCGCTTACTTGCGACATTATTACTGTCATTACGTTTCTGGGAGTCAACATCTGGAATTTTCACTAATACATTTTGGCCTATATCAAGTGGTGGAAGCTTCTTTAAACTGCTTCCAAGTATTTTGTCTGCTTGTCCTTTCATCCCCTTTACACTTTCAGATCTGGATTTATCAATCGATTTAATCCTAGATTCAACAAGCCTACAGACAATTATAATCTAAAAGAAGTATCAAAAGAAGGAACTCACAATGATCCAAACCTTATATTTTCGTTACTATTGCTTCCTAATTGTTCATCGTTCCCTTCTTGTTTCATCAAGGTATGTTTATACAGTGTTACTTTGGTGGCGCTTGTACTTATAACTTTCTCTATTTCTTCTTCTTCTTGCAATTCATCGACCAATTTTAAAGCAAGATTGGAGTTTTTTAGGCCGTTTATTATTGGTAATCAAAACATGGCCTCGTAAAGGTTCCGTTGTATGCCTTTATTTTTTTTTAACTGAACAAAGCGTAAGCGTAAATTCAGGGTGAATTTATATTCTTCGTCTGGTTAGGTTTGCATGCCAATAAGATCCACCTGACCTCTTTTGTTAAATCCAGAAGATTTTATTGGTTTAGCAACCAATCTCGTTTTTTAGTTTTTTCTTTAATTGTCACTGGGAACATAATTTCAAGAATTCAGAATTTAGGCAAGGACGATAATCCAAAAAATACAGTTTTTTATTTGCCGCTTTTTTCCGCAGGCTAGTTTACACTTCATTAACCCATTTAGACCTACTGTCCTTTTAAAAGGACAGAAGACAACTGAAATATTTTTAATTATTTGTGGAGCTTGTGCTAGCTTCTCATAGATGGCACGCTCTATATGTTTATTGTAATAAGTTTAGTGGTAGCACATAACATAACCAAACTTCAGTGTGCTTGTTTACAAATCTGTCACCGAATTTTCTAAACAATTTTTTTTCTTGTGTTGAAAAATGACTGACTATAAACTTTGGAGGTAAATTTTATAAAATTGTGCATTGTTTTTTACCAAATATTTACAAACACCTTGAGCCAAATGTTTGTTTTGTTCGTTTATAAGCAAAGAAAACAAACCAGCCCGGTTCTTGAAAAATTACATAAAAAAAAGAACGGTAGGACCATCTGTTACCAATTGCCTATATTTTATTTTTAGTTACTGAAAACGTCCCCTTACCCTAAATGACTTACTGGAAGAGTTGGAGAATCCTGATTGTCTGCAATTGCCTGACAATATTGCAATTTTCTCACCTGAACATGCAAACGATACAAACACTGATGAAGACTCCTGCAAAGAGGACACCGTGGACATAAATAATTTACCTGGGGCACAGCTGCGAGCTGAAGCGGAAGCAAAAGTTGAAGTAGAGTCAGACTGGGACAGGACAAACCCTTATTGACATTTTCGCAACAGAAACCAAAAAGAATAAAGAATAGCATCCTGTGTTCTACACAAAAAGTAATAAGATTCCAACAGAAACATGCAGATTGTTTCTAGAAGCTAAAGTTGTAAATACAATTTTAAACTTTACCAACGTTTATGCCCAGCAGAGGAATGGCTCCGGCGATGTTACGGTGGCTATATTCTATTGCTTGATAGAAGCTTTACTAAGTGGTTACTGTTCAGTTCTACGAAAATGCATGTATTGGGAAAATTTGGAAGATACCCACAGTTCTCTGGTTAGCAATGCAATATCCCGGGATCGTTTTCAGCATATCATGAATAATCTGCACTGCAATGATAATGATCATCTGGATAAGGACGATAGGTTTTCAAAGGTTAGACCTTTGTTTGACTCATCAAATAAGAAATTCCTTCAGTTCGCACCCATGGCAGACAATCACTGTGTCGATAAAGCCTTGGTGCCATATTACGGACGCCATGGCTGTAAACAATTTTGAACAGTACCAAGGTTCATCAACACAGCTTCTACATTTATAAAAAGATTTGAAACTAGGGGCATCCGTTGTGTTGCAGTATGCAGATGTATTAGAATCTACAGGTTTTAGACCCGTCCACTAGAAGCGTTTCCCAAGATGTTCAGTTCTCCATTCAAAACAAATGAAAGAACAACCAAGAAGGTTTTTCGACTACGTATTAGCCGACAAGTAGGTCATTATTTGCAAGTGGAATGACAACAACGTTACCACATTAGCCCCAAATGCTCTTTCTACATTTCCGACTCACAATGTAAAAAGATACTCGCATGCAGAAAAGAAGCACGTTTGTGTAGAGCAACCCCTTTGATAAATTCATACAATGAAAACATGGGTGGAGTAGACTGCAGTGACCAAAATATAGGGCAATACAGGGTAAGCGTTCGTAGAAAAAAGTGGTACTTTCCCCTAGTAAGCTATTGCATTGATACGGCGATGCAAAATGCATAACAACTAGGTGCTTTGTTTGTAAAAAGAAAGTCAATTTTAGGTGCAAGAGATGCAACTTTGGGCTACACCTTAAAAACTGTTTCGATAACTACCACACGAAAATGTAATTACTGTAATTTGATGTTGTAAAACCTTTGTATTACTTAAGCTTAGAATAAATATCTGAAAATAGTCTTCTGACCTACCGCCCTTTTAAGAGAACGCCATTTTTTGAGAACAATCATCAATAAATTTGAAAATTTCTCAAGCTGGGGTGCTGTTCATACCATTTCATCAGACACACAAGGTAAAAAATGTTAGATATTGCAAAGACATGTTTCAGGACTAAATGGGTAACAGTATATTTTTGTTCAGTTAGTAAATTCAAAAAGTTATTAGCACCATTATATGGAACCAGCTCAGATAGCTTTTCATGAAATGCAAATTTACTTACGCAAGATGTTGGCACTGTTGCTGGATTCATTTTAATTATTCTGAGATTTTAGTACTAATCACAAAACATTGCAGCGTAAACTACGGAATGAACAATTTTTTTAGGTTATGTTATGTTGGAGTAGCGTAAAGATCACCTTAATTTTCTTTACAAGTAACGCACATTCCATAGGCACTGGCGCCATAAATTTAAAATCTGGGATCAAACTTTTAGTCCAGTCAACGAAGGGGTTATAAAGGACATGGAATGGGGGAGAATTTTTCTCTTGAGGAATGTGTTGGGGGTAGTTACGAGGCAAAGATACTAAAAGTCCCCGAACCTAGCCCTGTCGCTTTAGGGGAGGAAGGAGGTGGAAAGGTCCCTGTTTCCTGCTTATAACTCGGAAACGGTGCGTCGTACGGTAAAAAGTATTCCCTACAAAATAAAAAAATAATTAAATTTCCTACAAGACTTTATATTTATTTTCTTTCTATGTGTTGTAATTTTCGAGATATTCGCCAGCGAAAATCAATAATTTTCGAAAAACTTTTTTGCCTCACATTTTTCGACAAACTTGTCCTTCTAACTCCTCAGCCTTATGTTTTACAGAAACGTCGTTGGACAGGACGTTGTAGAGCATTTAGTCCCCTTCAGAAACATGCAATAGTTACTAATTTATCATCTACAGGTCAGAAGTTACAGCAATTTGTAGTTTTTGGATACATTTCGTGATTTCTCAAGAGAAGTTAATTAATGTCCAGAAGGGGATTGTAGAAAAATTCTTCTTTTGAGGAAGTAGTAAGGAGGCAAAGATACTAAATGTCCCCGCTCCTAGCCTTGCCGCTTTAGGGGGGGTGGAAAGGTCCCTTTTGCCTGTTTTTCGCTTATAACTCGTAAATGGTGCGTCGTACGGTGAAAAGTACTCCTTACAAGACAAAATATACTTAAATTTCCTACAAGAATGTTTATATTTATCTTCTTCCTATGTGTTATAGTTTCCGAGATATTCACCAGCGAAAATCGATAATTTTCGAAAAACGTTTTTGCCTAACATTTTTCCTCAAATTTGTCCTTCTACAGTTTGAATAACACTAACCTACCCAAACCAAATATGTGTGACAGAAGGCAATAACCTCACGGAAAAAGCGCAACGACCTTACTACTTTTGCAAAATTAATATGTGACCTGATAAAAATGTTTTGAAAGATAAGAACTGCTTACTTGCCAATACGGCTTTTAATAAACATCTAAGAAATTATGCGTTGTTATCACTCAGGATTGCTGCATTTATGCATTTAATGGATTTTTATAGATATCCCAGCAGTTCCAAAACGATGTTTAGTCCAGATTTCTCTCTAATTCTTCTATATTTATCGACACTATCTAAACAGTTCAATAGTAAAGATTTTGACGTTGATTACTCTTACTACTAGTTTAGAAGAAGATTACGTAAACTGTATTAGTAGCTTTATTGCGGAATTTGTATATTTCTAATAATTTGGGAGTATTAAGGGTATAACCGTATGCAACAACTTTACTAGACAATCCAAAAACTGCTTCAGTTCAGATTAAGTCCGTTCTGCAGGGTTTGTGTCTTTCTAATATATATTTTATCATTTTAAATACGTTCACTAGATTACAGATTACGTCTCCTACTAATAAGCTTCTTTTTGGAGAAGTTTTTGATGAGGTTAAGTTAGATTAGTACAGTAAAACCGGCTTATTGGAATAGCGTTTGGACAAAGAAAGTATCAACTTAGAATTCTCTCAGGTATTGCAGAAGGGATGGTAACGTTTTAGATCTGCACCCAAAAATGTAAACATCATTCCAAGATATATAAACAGAGTAAAGGGTAAGCGAGTGCCTCGAAACCTTATTTCGTGTTTGGCGAGTTAAGAACAAGCTGACTTATGTTTTGTCAAAATATGATCTGATTTGATACAGCTACCAATATTTATGATGGTTAAATGGACTTACAATTGGAAAGCTGTGTCGTCGGACAGACTCAACCTACGGAACAAGTTGGAACATCCATAGTTGTAATAAGATATGTAGAGGTAAGGAGATAGGAACGAACCTTGAAGGACTCCAGATGAAGGGGCGAAACTAACAAGTCGGTGAATATCAGTTGGTCTGATTATTTTATTGATTTGGCAGTTTTTCAGTTTACGTTTTTTGGTTTTGCTTCCTCCATCTGTATGAATAATACGGATCATACAGATAATATTTTTAATGCAAAGTTGTATTTCTAGGTTGTATCGATGCAGTTTTTTTGTGTTCTTTATTTTACTGTCGATGAATGTCAGTTCACTTACCGATACGAAAATCAATAGAATTCTTTTTTGCGATCAATCACAAGCACTACGTTTAAGAAAGTTATCACTATAAAATAGAGTAACTGAAAAACCTATGTGTAGCATTTAGAAACGGATGAGGCGATACAGTAACTATCACAAACACACTTAGAACTTAATGAGATAATCCGATGCCTTCAGTCAATCTGATGCTAAAAATCTAGAAACTTAACGAGCAAATCGCTTTTCGATCAAAACATATCAAAGATATATGGTTACTAATCAAACACTACTGCAATTCAGGATCTACTCGGAATCTATAAAACAAAAAAAAATAACAATCAAGATTTCCGGCTTCAGCAGATATGTTATTGTAATTTGGTTTGCCTATTACGTAGAACGTGGATCGTTCGTCCAAATTCAAGCTAATCTGAGTCGGCTCAATTTTCGGTTGTTTCGGAAACCACTACTTCTTATAAACACCTACAATAGAAGACCCATCTCTGCAGCAAAACCTGTTAATTGTTAAGAATTGCTAGGTTGGTAATTGAGAAAAATAATGTAAAACATAAAAATCTATATTACTGACCTAGTAGTAGGATAATATAAAAAAAGAAAGAAGAAGAAAGGTGTGTATAGCGTGTGTAGTAGAAGTTCATAAAAAGTTTTTATAAGACAGTCGTTATATTTTTGTGTCATTTTGTTTAATGTATAATAAAGCAAAATGTTACAACAGATTTCAGTTTACCAATAGACGATAATAATAACAGGTTATAGGCGCAGATTCAATATAATTGAATAAGGCATAAAATAAAATAAATAAAAAACAAGGTCAAGTTGGTAAACTGAAGGGAAAGAATCATGGCCGGCAAAATGGACGAGCTGAATAGCGTTGAAAAATTGAAAAATGCAGAAGATTATCCGATGTGGAAGTTTCAGGTGGATATTTTTTTCAAATCATATGGTCTTTATAAAATAATAAATGGCACTGAAATATCAACAGCAGAAACTGCAGTTGAATTTGATAGGAAAGATGCTAAAGCACAGCGAATAATAATAACAACCCTTGATAAAAAGCCACTAACATACATCATGAATTGTAAAAATGCAAAGGAAATGTATGATAAAATATGTTCAATTTATCAAAGGGATAATGAGCAAAGTAAGTGTATCCTTTTACAAGAATTCTTTAATTTTAAATATGATAAAAACAGTGACATGGCTTCACACATATCCAAACTGCAAAACTTAGCTGTTAGGCTTAAAAATTTAGATCAAAAGATAGATGACTCCATGCTGATCTCTAAAATTCTAACCACATTACCTGAAACCTTCAAATTCTTTATTAGCTCCTGGGAATCAACACCAGAAAAGGATAGAACACTTGATAATCTAACCTCGCGGTTACTTATGGAAGAAACCCGTCATGCAAATATGGAATAAGAAGAAGCTGTAGCTTTTAAAGCAGCTGAGTTAAAGACAGCAGCAACCGATAAGGTAGGAAACCCAAAGCGGAATAAAACCAACCAATATGGGAATAATAATCGAGTAAAATGTTATAAATGCAACAAATTTGGTCACATAGCTAGATTTTGTCAAAAGAAAACATGCAGTATTTGTAAAAAGAGCAATCATGTTGAAAGAAATTGTTTCTTTAGACAACGCACAAATGATAAAGAAGTTAATGATTCCAAAATTGCATTTTTAACACACTCTGATAAAAATGATGAGGCAAATATAAAAACTACTTGGATTGTTGATAGTGGTTCTACTTCTCATTTCACTAATAATCAAGTTTTATTAAAAGATACTGAAAACATTAATGTAGAAATAGGTGTCGCAAAGAATGATCAAGTAATGCATGCCGATAAAAAAGGGAAAGTTGAAACAGAAGACTTTATTTTAAAAGATGTCTTGCATGTGCCTGATTTATCAAAAAATCTATTATCAGTAAAAGCTATTACACAAAATGGTGGTGAAGTAAAATTTTGAAAGAACAAAGTTGAAATATATAAGGATCAAAAGAAATTAACAGAAGGAAGATTAAAAGAAAATGGTCTATATGAAATAGAATTTGATAAAAAAGAACAAAAGGCTTTAACAGTAGAAAAAGTAAATCCATTAAAGGAATGGCATATAAAACTAGGACATTTGTCTGTAAATAATATAAAAAAATTAACAAATATGGCAGATGGAATAAAAATCAGTAATTTTGAACATGATCCTATCTGTGAAGTATGTCTTAAAGCAAAGCAGACAAGAAATTCATTTTCTAATGAACGTATAAGAGCTAAGAGATCTTTAGAAATAGTACATACCGATATTTGTGGACCCATAGATCCACCAACTTGGGATAAAAAGAAGTACTTCATTACATTCCTCGAAGATTATAAGCACTTCGTGACTGTATATCTTCTTGAAAAGAAATCTGAAGCTTTAAATTTCATAAACGAGTATGTACAAGAATCAGAAGCCAAGTGAAACCTTAAACTATGGAAGATGCGTTGTGATAATGGAGGAGAGTATAGTAGTGAAGAATTAAAATCATGGTGCAAGCAGAAAGGAATCAGATTGGATTACACAATACCACATACTCCTCAACTTAATGGCAGGTCGGAGAGATTGAATAGAACAATTATGGACAGAGCAAGAGCACTTATAGCAGAAAAACAGGTCGAAAAGAAGATGTGGGGAGAAGCTACACGAACAGCTACCTATTTAATAAATAGAAGTCCTACAGATACATTGAAAGTAACACCTGCAGAAAAATGGACATCATATCGTCCCAATCTATCAATATTGCAGATATTTGGTTCAAATGTATATGCAAAAGTTTTAGGTCCTCTCAAGAAACTAGATGATCGAAGTAAAAATTACATGTTTATTGGATATGCTCCGAACGGCTATAGGTTGTGGGATGAAACTCGACAGAAGGTAATTATCTCAAGAGATGTTGTTTTTAAGAACTATATAGAAGATAAGAATAAAGTAAACATTATAAACATTGAAGATGAAGACGATACAGATAATACTGATCAAGATGAAATTAGTTTGAATGAAATAGATGAAGAATACAAAGAAAAGGAACAAGAAACAGAAGACGAAGCCATTGCACATTTACCAAGAATTCAAAGTACAAGTAAAGGAAGAACAATTAAGACTCCCTTATATCTAGATGATTATGTCATGTTAACATACACTGAAGCAATAAATGGAAATGATGGAGAAAGTTGGAAAAAAGCTATAGAAAATGAAAAGCAATCGTTAATAGAAAATAAAACCTGGGAAGTTGTTAAGAGAGATGAAGCAGGTAACAGTAAAATACTGACTAATAAATGGGTGTTTAGAATAAAAGGAGATGGAACTTATAAAGCGAGACTAGTAGTTAGAGAGTCATTTTCGCATTAGCAACTGCAAAGAATTGGAATATTATTGGATTCGACATCAAAACAGCCTTTTTGTATGGTGAGTTAGATCAAGATATTTTTATGAATATACCAAAAGGCTTTGAAGAAGAAAACAAAATCTGTAAATTAAACAAATCTTTATACGGACTCAAACAAGCTCCTTTAAAATGGAATGAAAGATTTACTAACTATTTGAAAGATAATGGCTTGACAGAAACAAAATCAGAAAGATGCATTTTTAAAACTTCCGACTGCTCTTTAATCCTGGCTTTGTACGTTGATGATGGGATTATAGTAGGAGAAGACATAGGCAAAATTATAAATATTGTTAGAAAATTAGCAAGTGAATTTGAAATAAAAGTGGATTTAGATTTAAAAACTTTCCTAGGAATGGAAATAGAAAAATCAGATGACCACCTAAAATTAAAACAAACCAAGTACATAAATGAAACATTGAGAAGATATAATATGGAAGAATCAAAACCGAAACCAACCCCAATGGTTTCACAAAAGAAAACAGAAACAATAAAAGATGGAAAACTAAGTTTTCCATATAGAGAGAGTATTGGAAGTCTTCTATATATGGCTAACAGAACAAGACCAGATATTTCATACTCAGTAAATTTCAATAGTAGATTTATTGAAAGCCCAAATACAGAAAATATTAAGAATGTTAAAAGAACAATGAGATACCTAGCTCGATCGACTTCGGAATTGGTTACAAAAGAAATTCAAGAACAAATGAAATTATTGCCTACAGTGATTCTGATTATGCAGGGGATGAGCAAACAAGAAAAAGTACAACGGGATTTGTTATCATGTTCTGTGGTGGACCTGTAGCTTGGAGTTCAAGACGTCAACCGATAGTGGCTATGTCGACTGCCAAAGCCGAGTTTATAGCAGCTGCAGAATGTGTAAAAAGTGTTAGTTATTTAAAAGGCCTGATTAGTGAATTAGTGAAAGGTGAAATTAAAGTGCAATTAAACCTAGACAATCAAAGTGCAATTCACATAATCAAGAACGGAATTGTAAACCACAGAAGCAAACATATAGACATAAGATACAAATTCATTTGTGAAAGAGTTCAAAACAAAGAAATACAATTAAACTTTTGTTGTTCCGAGGAACAAATAGCAGATGTATTAACTAAAGCATTAGGTAGAATTAAGTTTGATAAATTTGTTAAACGTTTAATGATTTATGATTAAGTTATTCTAAATATTTTGTCTGTATTAGTTCTCTTAAAAGTTTGTAAGAAGTTTCTTTTGATTTACATTATTTTTTTTAAATTAAGGAGTGTTAAGAATTGCTAGGTTGGTAATTGAGAAAAATAATGTAAAACATAAAAATCTATATTACCGACCTAGTAGTAGGATAATATAAAAAAAGAAAGAAGAAGAAAGAAAGAAGAAGAAAGGTGTGTGTAGCGTGTGTAGTAGAAGTTCATAAAAAGTTTTTATAAGATGGTCGTTATATTTTTGTGTTATTTTGTTTAATGTATAATAAAGCAAAATGTTACAATAGATTTCAGTTTACCAATAGACGATAATAATAACATTAATATCTTCGGTACAAATAAACTTTGTTTAAACTTTCATCCCTCTGGACACCCTGATAGTGAATGTTGCAAAAGAATGCAATAACTATCTCATTCAGATGTCTTCATGGTTCAAAACAATAATTGATCTACATTAAGTTAATGAGTAACAGAGAAATCGGTTGGAATAACCGTGGGAACTACAAGAAGTATCGAATGATAAAAAGTTACAAAGAAAATTGAAGCTTTTAATGATCAGAATAATTTGGTCTATCACAAGTAGTCTCCTTCATGCTGCTTGAATTTTGATTTGAATAAACAATTTAAAGACACTCTGTATGAGTCACGATGAGATTTATTGAACTTTATGATTGTTTTAACTTTAGCAATGTACAGACCATTCTTTGATTACCTTAACTGTAATAAATAAAATGAAAAAATTTTAATGAAGAATAAAGACAAATCGATAGACTTCTGATTTCTAAATTATGAATTATTAATAATTCTCACTTCCAGAATTACTTATGTTGATTAAATCTGTACTTTTATCTTTACGCTAATTAAATCTTGAATATATTCCTATGCATTAATGTTATGTTTATTAATTAATTTTCTATAGAATTTAATTTGCATATTAAGTAACATCAGATTTTGCTTGTTTTAAAGTTTGCAATTGTACCAATATGATCTTTGATTGATGTTAACACCTACCGAAACAACATTTTTCGCATGTAAGACAAGTTCTTTGCAACCGATGGTTTGCTATGAAGACAATTTGACCAAAACCACGAGTCAGAAGTTGTCCTTGTGTTATTTCTAGATACATATGTAATATCGACTGTTATGATTCCAATTCCAACAAGTTTATAATTTGTTATGGGTTAGAAACTTTTATGTAATATGCGGCAAGTTATTCTAATCTTCATTTTTCGGAATGAAAAAAGGCATTGACAGATGTAAATGGCAGGTAAGCACGTTGTTTAATATGTGTGGCCGATTCTCAATCTTGTTAGAGCTATTTGTTCTTTTTTCGGGTAAACTCATTTACTGTCGGTTCAACCTATTTTGATTTGGAGTTACTGTTACGTATTTTCAGTAATTTCACAGTTAGCAGCTGCAAACGCCGCATGATTCGCATATTGTTACTAATATCTACCTAAATTACAGTTCCTAACTTTAACTAGGTACATGAAATTTATTTACATCTATGTAAACTGTTGCTTATACTGTACCTTCATGTCATATCATAAGCACGTTGTAAAACGAAAAAAGGTTGTCTATTGGTATGGCTATTCAGAATGGCACCTTCTCTAAGCACCAACGGATCGATTGCAGATCTATTTTTGCAGAAGAACCTACCTATTGATTTAAAAGAAATTGGTTTCTTTCAATAAACCACATCAACTGATAACTAACCATTTTTTCAAAGGTCTTGCCTTACCTGAACAATATAGTTAATGATATCAGACAGTAGCTACTGAATACTTATGTTAGTCTTAAATTCTTGTCTGGTTTCAAAATGAGAACGATAACTGATTCTCTCCATTACTCAGAGTAGGTACTACTTTAACTTATTTTATGGTAGAGTTCCAGAACATTTATCCTGCCCTATTTAGGTAACTCAAGTAACTGTCAAGATACTTCCAGCGATGTAAGGGCAAGACTAGAGGCAGAATTTCCAGAGTTTGCTAATGCTCGTCCCAACTCGTCTAAAGGAAAAGGATGGTTTTAGCAGACTAGAGAATCTGCTGGTAAATCCAGTTGTTGCTGCTCAGTTTGCTTTAGTTGCAAAGAATCTTAATCATAATTCTGAGAATAGGTTACTCTTTCAAATCGATCTGTTAATGCTTTAGCGATTTGTTTCTTTTCAGTTATTTTTTGACATTATCTTCGTAATTTTTAAGATATAATCTTTCCATAGGTTTTTTTTACTACTATAGTGCGATAACATTTAAAAGAGATCAATTTCTTCTGTAGTATCGTACTTTTTAAAATCTATTTAGTACAGTTCTTTGTTGCTCACTGCTTCCTTAACATTACTAATCCCCTATCGCGCTATTTTTTAACTAGTGAAAAAATGTTCCTTTCTGCTTTTACTGTCTGAAGGCTACTATCAGTCAGCAATTCAACTGAATTATTATTATCTTTCTAGAATAATTGAGTATTTAATTATTAATTAATTGAGTATAATTTTTTAATGCATTGCTCGACAGTTGAGCCGTCTAAAGACGTCGGTCTATAAAATGCATTATGAGAGTTTAAAGTCCACAGTACCACATACGAGAGAGGTAGTTGAAGACATAATTCTGTCGAGTCTCTAAATGATCAATTGGAGTAAGGAAGATGTGCAATAATAATTTTGTAGGAACGACTAATTTGACAAATTACTGCTTGTTAAGTTAGTTAAATTTTTTTGTTAGCTTTTTGATTAAAAACGCGTTCAGTCTGAAAGCAAGATGTTTCGCTGAGAGAAAGTGGGTTCCTTGAAGGCACACGCAAAGTGAGCATCGATTTAATATTGCAATAACAGGCGTCTCTCTTTCACATGCTAATTTATCTGAACTGCTTTTCAACTAAACTAATGTTCTGCACTATGGCCAAAAGAGCATTGCCTTAAAAAGCAAAAACTAACCTACATACAATACAGGGTGTTAAAGTTTAGATTTTTATTAAAGAATGTCTTAATACTACATAAATAAAGTGATTCAATACAAGAATTAGACAAGATGGTCATCATAATTCTTCAGCCCTTCTTATTAAACCCTTTACACTTTCAAATATTCCAGGGATATTCGTTAAGAGTTTTACATTCTGGTATCTCATGTTTGAATCTGATTTATTTCAAAAACAGATAGAAATATCAAAATTCTACCGCAAACAAAAATTGTTAAGAACATTTTAAACTTTCCAACTGTTAAGTTAAAATTTGAAAAGTCGAACTTCAAAAGAAGTGGGAGATAGACATCCCCCCCCCATGTTTAGCCCATTTAATAAACATATCAAAAATATTTTGATAACATTACAAAGCGCATCAGAAGTTGTAGGACTGTGCCAGAGCTTATACCGATATCTTTTACCACATTAAAGATTAGAAAAAGCAATTTTTCTAAAAAAAATTAACATTATGTATATCAAAGACGATGAGGAATTGAACATATGTCAATCGAAAGTTTTTTTTCTTAAAATATCACCTTCTGAAGTTCGTACAGTACGTCATGATACACCCTGTATTTTTTCGCTTTCCCACATCTGCAACAGCTTTTTAATCGTAAATTAACGAAGAAAGAACAGATAGAAAGTATAAACAAAAGTGATTCAAGGTCCTAGACAACATAACGTGTTCAACCTGCTTTAATGTCACTTTTTTAATTAATTGCACTTCTGATACGATATTTATGTTTTTGGCTTAAAGGTAAAGGAGAAAAGTGGTAAAGATGAGAGCAATTCATTCCATGTTCAAAAGAATGCTGTCTAAGTTACTACATTTGACCGGTGCTGTTCAGAGCTAATCAGTAAGTTGTAATTTTATTGAATTATATGGGGTGAGGGAAAATATGCCGCATTATCTGTACGATACATTGTATGTTTTTATCTACTAATAACAAATTCAAAAACAAATTTCAATTCTCCAGCTTCAGTTTGCCAATTACAATCTCATTTTCTTCATTTACAATAGAAATTCTTGCATGATTTGCATTTTTGAAATCCAAAACCATTTCGTGAATTACCTTGCAATCAAAGTATTCTACTTATATTCGAACTACTAAAAGTTTTTTCTTGTATAGAATATCAAAAAGTTGTTAAAGTTAGATATTGGAAAGAAATCCATGTTTGGTTTTTTTACAATTTCTATTAAAACCATATTTTACAGCAACAGTCGAATGAGTGGCATACTTCTCTACACAGCACTGCCACATTTTTGTTAAAGAAGTGTTTTTTATAATATTACCGATTATTAAAGAATGCAACCGTACTTTGGAAAATAATTTTCAATATGGTGTTCTGTACACCATTAGGAAGAAGCTAGCAACGAGATAATGCGTTATTTTTTCCCTGCCCTATAGTTGTTGATGTACTTATTTTCCATTAAACAGATAAATAATTTTATTTTACTATTGTTGGTTCCTGGACGTTATTCTACCTTAATT
>VTPC01006890.1:14719-27243 GCA_011009095.1 Ignelater luminosus | reverse complement strand
TCAGTTACTGACAATGAACTTCCTCATTTTAGTTTGATCAAAACAGTCTGAAGATGATCCCTGTGGTAATTTTAACTTTAAAGAATATTAAAAGAAATAACCTGAAGAATAAATTAAAAGAGATTGGACAAATTCTGACTGATCAAACTCTAAGAAAGGAAATATCCGACAACCAAAATCCATACAAATCTAGCGGGATTGAATTGAATGGAAATTACTATTGGGAAGAAGAGCTCAAAATACTAAACGTTATAAGCAATCCAAAAAATGTCAAATTCTACTATAAGGAAAAAGACACTCAAAAGTTAATAAGAGAAAGAGAAAAGGACGAGAGAACGAAAGGTAACAAAACAAAAATAGGCTACAAAAAGCTGAGACTAAATGATGAAGGGTGAGAATGGAACAAGAAGGGAAAACGACTAACAAAAATAAAACTCACAAATAAAAAAGCAACAAAAAGACTGATAGATAGAGAGGAAAAGGAAAAAGCGCAGGTGACGACTAAGGCAACGGAAAAGGAAAGGCAAAAGATAAATGATATAGTATGAAGAATGGGCACATGGAATATCAGAGGAATAAATGGGAAAGAGGGGGAACTGGCTGAAGAATTAGAAAAGACAAATATTGACCTACTGACTATAACAAAAACTAAGAAGAAGGAAATCGCATGCAAGGAAATCAATGAAGGACATACTTTAATTTATAGCGGCGTAGAAAAAAATCAAAAAGCAAGAGCGGGAGTAGCTTGTCTTATAAGAAGAAAAAAGGCAAGTAATATAAAAGAGTGGAAAACGATTTCAGAAAGAATTTTAAGAATAAAATATAGAGTTAACACAAACAAGGTCTACTCCGTACTGGTAGTATATGAGCTGAATAAAAGTGCGATTAAACTAGAAATAGAAGATTTTTGGAATAACGTGCAAGAAGAACTTGATACAAATGTAGCATCAACCATTATTATAGAAAACCTTAATGGAAAAGTCGGTAACGACCCGAGAATTTCGAAAGAGACTGTAGGAAAACATGCAGAAACCGCTACGAACAGTAATGGAGAGCAAATCATCGATTTTTGTATCCTGAATGACTTAATAGTGGTACACATGGTACAAACACAAAGATATTCATAAATATACGCAAAAAGAAAGGAGCAAAAATGAAAGATCAGTTAGTGACCTGGTAATAATAGAAAAAAGGAAGAAACAAAAACTAATAAGAGTGAAAAGAGGAAACGAGATCGGAAGTGACCATTACTTGGTAAAAGCCCAGTTCAAAAAAAATTGCGGATAAAACCAAACAAGAAACGAAAGGCAGAGAGAACTAAACTTCATACAAATAAAAGCAAATAGGTTACAAGAAGAAGCAATCAGAAGAATATACCAAAAAGAATCAGATAGGAAATTGGCTCTAAAAGAACAAAATATGGAAAATATGGGAGTGGAAGACCTGTGGATAACCTTTAAAGAAACCCTATTGCAGGCAGCAGCAAAAGAATGTGGAGTGAGTAAAAATACAAACAAAAAGAAACAGACCCCATGGTGGAACCAGGAAGTAAAGTAGAAAGTTGAAAAGAAAAAAAACCTGAAGACTGGAACAAATGGCATACGAAGCATATAAAACGCAAAAAGAGAAAGTCAAACACATAGTAAGAGAAGCCAAGTCGAAAAAATTGAAAGAATTTGGTAAAAAGATGGAAGAAAACGCAAATGGGAACCCCAAACTCCTATACAGAATTCTAAGAAATCTGAGAAAAGAAAAGAAAAACCACCTAAAGAGTCTTAAAAGCAAAGATGAACGTACACTATCGGAAAACAGTAAAATATTAGCTACATGCCAAGAATATTACATAGAACTCTTAGAATCCAAGGTCGAACAAAAAGACAAACCACTTAACAATGAAAGAGAACTTAAAACAAATGGAAAATCAGAAGAAACAGAACGAAAGGAGATTAAAGAACGATAAATAAAATTAAAATATGGAAAGCCGTTGGCATAGATAATATAAGACCGGAGATGATAAAATATCTAAGAAGAGAAGAAGAAATTTCTGTACAAGATCATTTCAAGGGTATGGGATGCACAAGAATTCCCAAAAGACTGGAAAACTGCAATAATTGTGCCCATTTATAAAAAGGGAGATATCACGAAGTGCAACAATTACAGATGGATGTGTAACATACAAAATGCTAGAAAAAATAAATGAAGTAAGACTAAGAAGTAAACTAGAACTAACACTCTTCGACTCCCAAACTGGGGAATTTTCCAAAACAAAACTTTATTGTTTCTTTTTATTTGGGCATCAAACATAAGATGATACGACCTCAATGTTGTCAGCACTTTGCTATCCGAGCCGAACAAGAGAATCTTGTTATCTTTGCATTCAATGCAAAATCGTATGTTTGGGGTTCCAATACCGAGGACGTAAAAGAAAAGACTTTACTGGAGTGAGCAGCAAGAGATCATCCGATTATACATAACCAGAGAAATAGACCAACATTCGAAAGACGTGGTCAAGATTCTAACATTCTCGACGACACCACTGAGCAATTATATAAAAAGGTGTAGAGTCGAAACGGAAGAAGAAAACCTCAGCTACCATCGCAATATATACTATACAACAAATCAAAAAAAGGAACGATCATGTGGCGTAAATGGAAAGTAAAGCACAATTCCTGGAACAACTAAAAAAGGAAGTTAGAGACATCACTCAACTAGAACACGAAACAATACAGGCGGTCCTAATCAAAGCAATGGACCAAACCTTCCAAAAAACAAACAACAAGACTAAATGGAAACCGGCATCCTGGTGGAATCAATAAGTGACAGAAGCACGAAGGCTGTATATAGAAGCAAGAAGACAAATGACAAAATACAACAGGAAAGAAAGGTAGACAGGGTGAAAATAACACAGAGCACACTGACTATTATAAAGAGAAAAAGAGGATCCTTAAGATACAATTAATTAAAGCTAAGGAAGAGGCGTGGAGGCAGCTGCGCGAGGAACTCAAAACGGATATCTGGGGTATGGGTTATAAAATAGCCACGAAAAAGCTAAAAATGACCCCGAAGATTACCTTAAGCGAAGAAAAAGCAAGATGAACAATCAGTGAACTGTTCTCCACTTGGGACGAAATCAATTGGGAGATAACGGTACCAGAAGAAGCAGTCTCACCTCTGACCATGAAAGAATTAGAAATAGCTAAGAAAAGGATCGCAGGAAAAAAATCTCTGTGCCCCCCGAAATCATTAAGGTGGCAACGGAGCAAATCCCGGCTATAGATTGATGAGACAGGGAAGGTTTCCCACCGAATGAAAAGTAGCTAGAAAAATTTAAAAAAAAACCACAAGATCAAGAAACCAAGTATTTACAGACCAATCTGCCTACTCGATGTAATCGGAAAAACCTACCAGAGAATAATAGCAGAACGACTAAGGCACGAAATAGAACATAAAATCTCCAAAAACCAGTATGGAATCATGAAGAGAAAATCTACAACAGAGGCGGTAAAAGAAGTAAAAGAGATGGAAAAACCAAAACAAAGAAAGCTTATTAGCACAGAAACTATGTGATCCTTAGATATACGGAATGCATAATATGACTCCGCACCATGGGATCAAATAATGGAGCAGTTAAATAAATTAGAAGTTAGTGCCTACTTAAGAAAGATAATTGCAAATTATCTTCAAGAGAGCAAAATCATACATGAAGATATAACAATAGAAATGACCTGCGGGGTACCGCATGGATCAGTAATGGGGCCATTATTGTGTAACATCTTTTATGATAGCGTGTTAAATACAACTGTCCCTCAAAATGCAAAAACAGCTGTGATAATAAAAGGAAAAACAGAACAAGACCTAAGGTCCAAAATGTTGACAACACTAAATAGGATAATAAAGAAAATAACTAACAAGGGACTACAACTGCCCTTCGAGAAAACAGTAATGGCTATCTGTATGGAGGCAGAAAACTAAAAGAAATAGCCATAGATATAGGAGAAACAAGAATTGCAAACAAAAAAAGTGCGAAATATCTAAGGGTCACAATAGCCAACAACACGATACAACGAACACATAAAAGAGATCGCTGAAAAACCAGAGAAAACCAGTAAAGCACTCAGTAGAATAATGAGGAATTCCAGGAGCCCCACGACAGAAAAATGGAAAATATTAGCAGGGGTACTACACTCCATTATTTTATATGCAAGCCCAGCATGGGCATAGAATTTAAACAAGACGAACCTGAAGAAACTAGAGAGTCTACAAAGAAGGATAATTATTAGAGTCTGCAGCGCATATCGAACGATCTCGACCGATATGGCGGCGCAAGCCATAGCAGGAATAGTACCAATATCGTTACTGATTGATGAAAGAAATAATACGCACAGTAAATCCAAACCAGAGAAAGAAGAAAAAAGAAAAGAGAGAATAATCAGATGGCAAGAAAGGTGGAGGGGAAACTTTGAAGTGGCAACCAAAAGACTAATCTCCAATATAGAAAAATGGGAAACAGGAAACATAGAAGTGTCAACTATTATCTGATGTAACTACTATCAGGGCATGGCTGCTTTAATAGTTACATGAAGCGGACACCCAGCAGCATGCGTTTTTTGAATGTCAGCATTGGCAACATTCAAAGCAACAATTAGAAACCAAGATAAGGAGAGAAATTACAGTGGACAACCTCGTGGACACGATGCTCGAGAGCGAAAACGCATGGAAGGAAATTAAGAGAAAGAAAAGAAAGGGACAAAAAAGAAAATGAGTGAAATAGCTAGAGAAGCTTAAACCAAACGTACTGAAGTAATGCAATTGTGGTTCCAGTATGTATGGTGAAGGAAGAGCGGAGGAGTTTTAGTGGATTGGCATTCCCATGGCGGAAGGCGTCCATCATTATCCCGCCGCTTAGCCAAGAGCAAAGACGGTGTGCATGAGAACTAACACTCCTCGACTCCCAGGCACGTTTTCAAGCCGATAGATCCGCTCAGGACTAGATATTCTTATTGAGACAGATATCAGGAAGCATTTGAGGACAAACATATAAATATACATATCTGCAATTGATGTAGAGAAAGCATTTGACAGTGTCCCAAAAAAGAAAATCTCCTAGGCTCAATAATAGAAACGAGAGGAGGCCTAATGATGAAAACAAACAACAGAACCGCCAATACAAATAAAATTTATAGAGCATTATACAGCGGCTGCTTCAACAAAAAAGAAATTATAGTGAAAAAACAAATACAAGAATATATGAAACAATATTGCCCCCATGCTCACTTATGGATGCAAATCCTGGACGTTAACAAATAAACTAGGGAGCAAAATTCAAGCATGTGAAATGGAAATACTGAGAAAGATAGAAGGAGTGACAAGTTGGTAGATAACAGGACAAGACTTCTAGCTCAAGACTTTTCTCATAAATATGAGCCTTTGACCCAGTGGCAAGACAAACGATGATAAGAACTCTCTAGTTGTTAAAACAGCATTTTTAAGCGGAAACCTACTTTAGATAATTTACATGAAGCAACCTGAAAAATATGAAGTAAAAGGCAAAGAAGATTTTGTTTAGTTTATGTATAGTTTGAAACAATCGGCAAGAGCTTGGAATCAGAAGATTGATAGTGGTCTTACTGCAGATAATTTCAGAAAGCGAGGAGTAGTTTCATGTTTATATAAAAAGAAGGTAAACAATAAACTTTTGTAATTATTAATATAATTACGTTATGGGATTCAGGTGTGAGAGTCTCTGTCTCTAGTGCTCGCCACAGACACTAGGCTGTAAATGCGAAGAAATGCCCAGTGATCACAAGTGAGTCCGCTGCGTCTTCATCACGAATGTCTGGCGCTTTGAAACCGGGCTTGGTGGTTAAAGGAAGGATACCTCTACAGAATTTCGGGACCAGTCTAATTTGGCCTTAAGGTGGCAGCTCCATCAGCAGTCTAGGATACTATCGACCGATAGCCGATAACAAACAATGAAGAAAAACCGGACTGATCTTTTGGAAACGGCTTTTGGCATGAAACAACGAACTACACTTGGACTGTGGAATGTAGGAACAATGTGAGAAACAGGAAGGCTAACAGAGGCGATAAAAGAAATGGGACATTATGAAATGGAAATTTTGGCCCTTCGTGAGATTAGACTCACTGGTTTTGGAGAAACTAGATTCCAAGATATGATGCTATTATATTCGGGTAGGACGGAGGAAGTTGGCAATTTACTTACAAAACAAGCAAGGAAAAGTTTAAATAAATCGAATCCTATCTCAGAGAGAATCATAGTAGCTCGATTTAACTAAGGTGAGACCAATTACGTTAGCGAATTGTTACGCTCCTTCCGAAACAGCGGAAGAGTAGGAAAAAGAACGTTTCTATGGAGAGTTACATAGAGTTTCGACAGGAATTAAGAAAAAAAGATATAGCTATTCTTGCAGGTGACATGAATACAAAAGTATAAAGTGAAAACGGAGGGGGATTGGAAAACATAAATTAGGAAATATAAACAACAATGGAGAAAGGTAGGTTGATATGTGTGCAGATTTAGAACTGGTCATTAGAAGGGCGCTATTTCCACATAAAACTTGCCACAAGGTGACATGGGTGTCACCTGACCACAGAACTAAAAATCAAATTGACCACACAGCTATTAATAAAAAATAGAGAAGGCCTCTATTGGATGTCAGAAATATAAAAGGAACAGACGGCGGATCGGATCATCACCCAGTCACAGCTGAAATGGGTCTTAAAATAGCAGTAATACCAAAGAAACGAAAATTTAATCTATCTGAGCTTGAAAGAGAAAACATAAAATGGAAGTTCGAGCTATAATTGAGGAATCAGCTCGCAACTGAAGAAACCGAGGGAGAAGTGCCCGGGGTAGAACGCTCCTGGGTTACAGTTCGTGATTTTTATATTAAAGATGCGAAAGAGTGTTGGAATACAGCGAAACAAGAAGGCAAGAGTGGGTGTCAGAAAATACGTGGAAGACAATACAGGATAGGAGAAAAGCAAAGGCAGGCGTGAACAACAGCAAGACTGGAACGTAAAAGGCGGAGGCTAACAAAATATACCCAAAGAAGAAATGGAGGAGGAATAAGGAGAATTTGAGGAAATCCAGGATATCTCTACGACACCTTCGTCCAGAGCAGAAATAGTACAAGCAATTCGTCAGCTTAAATCAGCAAAAGCTCCTGGGGCTGAGACATAACAGCAGAGGCACTGATAGCTGATCCAGCGTTGTCGGCTTAGATGCTAGAAAAATATGGGATAATGAAGCCATACTTACTAAGTGAAGTAAAGCAGCTGTGATTAAGCTTTCCAAGAAAGGTGACCTAACTAATTCCCACTGCTGAAGAGGAATCACGCTGCTCTCGGGACTTGGCAAAATTTTAGCCAGCATCCTTTTGAATCGCATAGCAGAGCATGTGGAGAGGCGCTTGAACCAAAAGCAATCCGGGTTTCAAGCAGGGCAGTCTTGTACGTAGCAAGGTGTAGAGTTCCAATCTCCGCTTTACTTACTGTTTATCGACTTTGAAAAGGTTTTTGATTCGGTGACCAGAGAAAAGTTGTGGAAGTCAAGTCAAGTCTGAGGCAAGACAAGGATGTCTGCTCTCTCCTATCCTTTTTATCATGGCTTTAGACACCAACCAAACTAGAGGACTACAGTGGGAATTGAATAAGCGCTTCGAAGATCTTAATTTCGAACGCGATGTGTGCCTACTAGCATCGAGTTTTCGTGATATAGAAGCAAAGTTGACAGACTTAAAAGCGGAAGCAGCAAACATAGGCATGCGCATAAATGTTGCAAAAACTGAAGAAACTCGAGTTATTCGGCACTTCAACTAAATGGACAGGTTATCTAATTATCTTGGTATTATGGCGACAAAGAATGGAGAAGCAAGCAGGGACGTCGAGAGCAAGATTGTTAAGGCCAGGGGAGCTTTCGCGACAACTCCACTTAAAAGCAAAGCTTCGCATCTTTGACGGTAATTTTAAGTCTGTCTTCCTTATGGTCGCTAGACGTGGAAAGCAAACCGAGACATAGAAAATAAGTTACAAGTTTTTATTAATCGCTGCCTTACAAATATAATGAGAATATGGTGACCAGACACTGTTACTAATGCTAAGCTCTGGCATAGAACGCATCAGATACCAATTAATAAGCAAATTTTGACAAGGAAGTGGAGATGAATCGATCACGTTCTGAGACAAGTGCCAGAGAAAATCTCACGCCAAGCCTTCGGCTTTAATCCTCAGGGTAGCAGAGCACAGGGTCAGCCACGGACCATGGATGGAAGAACGTCGTTCTGGCCCTATGCTCTACAGAAGAGTAAAAGGATTTAAAAAAGAAGAAGAATAAATGTTTCGCTTTGAGAATACAGCACAACTTCCATGTTAGAGTTCAACGTCGCGTCGATACATTCCAAGGATTAAACAGTTCGTAATAGAGTCATGCAAACTCCCATAAGAAATACGTACATTGCCTAACTTTTATGTACTTATTGTATTTTCAAAGTGAAACGCATAATAGACGATATCATTATTGGCAGTAAGTGAGAAATCAATAAACAAAACTGAAGACGTGCTTAGAAAGCTTTTTGAGATTGGTTTAAGCCAAGCAGATAAATAAATACATTGACAAAACCACTTTCATCTATAAAATTTACTCAGTTGAGAGAACTAATTAATAGAACTTTCAAGATAAAATAGAACATTGAGAAGGGGAACTGTTAAATATACAATGTGGTATTTTAAACTACATCAGAGTCATCTGTGAATGTTTTTGTGCGGTTGTTACTGGTAGATAAAACAAAATAAAATAATTGAACTCGTTTTTCTTACATTGAACTATAATGTTGTAAAAGGTTTGATATAAATAAATTTCGCTTCTAAACAGGTCTCTATATTTCTCAATGTAACAATAGAAAGTTATAAATAATGGGAGGCGAGAGTTTGGGATAAAATAAAAAAAAGGTTCGATACGGAAAATGCTAAATGGAACTTTTAGAAAAAAAAATATTTTTAAGGAAAAAAACTGCAAGTTTAAAAATGGATGATGGAAATTGAAATATTTAAAGTCCAAAAAATATGGAATGGAGATTTTAAAAAGTTAGTTTTAGTTCTGACAAATAAAAAAGAAAAATTGGAATATTCTAAGCTCAAAGGTAGTATATGGAATATTTAAAAAAATGGAAAATGGGAATTGAAATATTCTAAGACCAAAAAATAGTAAATGGAAGTTAAAAAAAATATTTTAAGTCCAGAGAAACGGAAAATGGAGATTGAAGTATTCAATAGTAAAGGGAATTTAAATATTGTATGTCCGAAAAAATAGAAAATAAAATGAAAGGATTACAAGCTTGAACAAAATAAAGGCATTTTAAGATGAGAAAGTAGAATAAGCTATTGTTATTATTATTTTAAGATCTAGTAAACTGATTAAAAATCTATTAATTGGGATCAGAGCCGACTCAAGAAGGTGCAAATGAGGCAACTTGCCATAGACACAGGAGTGACTAGGCGCTTCGCAGTGGAGAATAAGACCCTTTCTACCACACAAAGATGCCTTTCTGGTTTTCATTAATGGCAAGTAATTTGGGCAACTAGAACCTTTGGCTACTTTTTTTTGCTGCTGGTGTTCTGTTCTTTAGTTCTGATTTCCAATTTCTTTTGGTTTTGAGCTAGTCCGTCTTTTAGACTAAGCTTTCCTTCTTTTTTCTCATCTTGTTTGCATTCTGATCTGTGGAGAAAGATCTTTATTTTTTGGTATTACTTTTGGTGTTGAAGTTTTCTTCTTTGGTTTGATTATGGGTTCTAATCTCTATGCTGCCCAAAAATCTTTTTGCCAATGTATTTTTATACCTGCTATCAATTTTTTTGTTTCTGGTTTCCAGTTAGGAAATAACATATTATCACCAAAACTACTGCGTTTGTTGTATGCTCAACATCATATTAAAATATTTTGACCTTTTTCTGATATAGTTGGGCATTTGCTTATATCTCAAAATTGTTAGCAAATTAATCTCATTTGGTTTCTCGCTTAAGAATATTCTGCCATGGGGGCCAAATACCCTAGCACCCTGATTCATTTGCTGAGTCCATTAAGTGAAGTATTCTTCTTCTTCTTCTTTTCTTAGCCGTTATATACCCTATGGGTATAGGCCTCTCTATAAGTTTTCCATTTCTGTCTTTTTTGAGCAATTTCAACCCACTTTAGTCCTGCAGTTTCTTTAATGTCGTCTGCCCAACGTATCTGAGGACGACTTATGCCTCTTCGTTCTCCTCATTGTCTCTATCTTATAGTTTTGATGCTCCATTCATCTGTCTTGCTTGCCACGTGACCAGCCCACTGCCATTTCAACTTCGCTGCTTTTTCCACTACGTCTTGGATGTCCGTTCTTTCTCTTTATCAAGTATTAGTTTTGTGGTCTTTCAGTGCCACTTCTAGGATTTTTCTCTCAATGGTTCTTTGATTAATTCCTAATTTATCGGCGATGGCTTTGACAAATACCCATGTTTTGGCACCGTAGGTGGTCACTGGCAATAACCGCTGATTGTATAGGTCTCGTTTCAGTTTTAGGGGGATATTCATTTGGAATACGTCTTTTAGCTTCGCATAAGCTGCCTAAGCTAGTCTTACTCTTTCATCGATTTCCATCTGTTGGTTTGCTTTTCTGATGGTAATTTTTTGCCCCAAATATGTACTTGTAGTCGTCTATCTTTCTTGCAGCTTCATTATCTATTATTATTGATCCTGTGTTATCTTCTTTTGTTGATTTCTAGATCACTCCTCTCTGAAGCTTGTTTTATGTCTTGCATTAGAGATGTTAGCCCTTGTTTTGATTTGGCAAAGATTGCAATATCGTCGGCAAACCTAAGGTGATGTAAGTGTTTGCTCGATATACTAATTTCTCTTTCTACTGTAAATTTTCTTTTTCCTTTTTTTGCTTCATTTAGAAGTAGCAAGTAAAAATTTACTTTAATCTTCTATGTCGTGTGATGGTTGGCGTTTAGACGGTTATGTGTGGGGCTACGGTATTAGCCCACTGTTATTTATTGCTGACACAGATGTTTAGGTCGTTTATGTCAATGTCTATTATTTGGGTTATAACTGTTGAGATTATTTATTAGTGGGTTGGATGAAGAAGTTGGTTGTTTTAGTCGTGCTGTCATTATTGTTTGAGTAAGTCAAGGAATTCTGGTAGTAGTTGTGTAAAAGCTTTATTTGTGAGAGTATCTAGTGGGAGGGATAATAATTTCTGTAGCAAAGCTGGGTGGATGGTATAAGCTGCGCTGCCCAGCAGCTGGTGTAGGAGGGCGGGGTTTGCAGTATGTGTGGATGCGGGAGTGATTGCAACCGAAGCTGGAGAATTAACTACAGTTTGGATGTTATGATTCAGCGGATTAGGAATTTAAAAAATTGGGTGTGAGGGATTAGGAAAGGTTTTAGGCTGAGATGATGTCGGGAGGATGGTGGGATTTGACTTAGGTTGTGGGACTGCAGGTGGTCTTTGTTGCTCACCTTGTCGAATCTTGGGATAGCATGGGCAGCCACGATAGCTGGCTGGGTGACTTCCCTTGCAGTTTACACAAGTTGCAGGCTGTTCCTTGAGCTTCGGGCATGCTGCCGAGTGATGATTAGCAGCGCATTTTACGCATTTCGGCTCGGAATGGCAGCCACGCTGAGTGTGCCGGAAGCTTTGACAGCGATGGCACTGGGTTATTGTGTCTTTTTTTTTGTTCTGGGCGTTTTCGTCTTTATTGTTAGTGGCAGGACTGATTTGACGTTCCAGATGTCTTTATAGTTTTCAGTTCGGTCTAGGAGTATGAGTACCAGGGGATTTGGGCGTCGTTCTTTGCCGATGTGTAAACGAGCTACAGTCTTTATTGGCAAACTTTGGGCCCGTAAATCAGTGGCGATGTCGTCGGTGGTGATTCCTTCTGGGATGCCTCTTAGCACAACGCGTAGTGGTTTGTCTTCTTTGAGTTGAAATTTATAAAAGGATACCCTTTCGTCATCTAGAAGGTGTATCATGTTTCTGTAATCCTCTACACTGACCGGTTGGACACTGATACCGTCGGAGAGGTTTTTGGCTTTGGAGAAATTGATTTTTAGGTGAATGAACTCACTAGAGTGGGTTGCCTATTTGTTTCTGTCTTTGATGATTATGGGCGGAATTTTGTATGTTTTGGTATTTGAAAGGATATTAGATTCTGAGTTAGTTTCTTCCATATTTTCTTTTGGGAATATCTCGAATCGATTTTCAGTTTCAGTTGTGTTGCTGTCGGTTGAGTCAGCCACCCATAATGGTATTTTGTTTGTCTTTCTATCAGTATTACCATCATTTTTTTTCTACTAATACAGAAGTTTAATAAATTCTCTCTAGAATACCATTCAGACGGTCCTTTTCAGGACTTCGCCCTTGCCTAAAATCCATATCTTTATATATTTGCAGTAATACGTATAATATAAAATATCAAAGATGTCAAAATCAAAACGACAAAAAAATTTAGATGCTTTAATTTTC
>VTPC01006890.1:0-14662 GCA_011009095.1 Ignelater luminosus | reverse complement strand
AAAAAAATGGAAAATGGGAATTGAAATATTCTAACACCAAAAAATAGTAAATGGAAGTTAAAAAAAATATTTCAAGTCCAGAGAAACGGAAAATGGAGATTGAAGTATTCAATAGTAAAGGGAATTTAAATATTGTATGTCCGAAAAAATAGAAAATAAAATGAAAGGATTACAAGCTTGAACAAAATAAAGGCATTTTAAGATGAGAAAGTAGAATAAGCTATTGTTATTATTATTTTAAGATCTAGTAAACTGATTAAAAATCTATTAATTGGGATCAGGACCGACTCAAGAAGGTGCAAATGAGGCAACTTGCCATAGACACAGGAGTGACTAGGCGCTTCACAGTGGCGAATGAGACCCTTTCTACCACACAAAGATGCCTTTCTGGTTTTCATTAATGGCAAGTAATTTGGGCAACTAGAACCTTTGGCTACTTTTTTTTGCTGTTGGTGTTCTCTTCTTTAGTTCTGATTTCCAATTTCATTTGGTTTTGAGCTAGTCTGCCTTTTAAACTAAGCTTTTCTTCTTTTTTCTCATCTTGTTTGCATTCTGATCTTTATTTTTTGGTATTACTTTTGGTGTTGAAGTTTTCTTCTTTAGTTTGATTATGGGTTCTAATCTCTATGCTGCCCAAAAATCTTTTTGCCAATGTATTTTTATACCTGCTATCAATTTTTTTGTTTCTGGTTTCCAGTTAGGAAATAACATATTATCACCAAAACTACTGAGTTTGTTGTATGCTCAACATTATATTAAAATATTTTGACCTTTTTCTGATATAGTTGGGCATTTGCTTATATCTCCAAATTGTTAGCAAATTAATCTCATTTGGTTTCTCGCTTAAAAATATTCTGCCATAAGCCCCAAATATCCTAGCACCCTGATCGGAATTATCAAATTCATTTGCTAAATTTATTAAGTTAATTCTTCTTCTTCTTTTTCATTTCTTAGTCGTTAAGCCTCTCTATAAGTTTTCCATTTCTGTCTTTTTAGAGCAATTTCAACCCATTTTAGTCCTGCAGTTTGTTTCATGTCGTCTGCCCAACGTATCTGAGGACGACTTATGCCTCTTCGTTCTCCTCATTCTCTCTATCTTATAGTTTTGCTGCTCCATTCATCTGTCTTGCTTGCCACGTGACCAGCCCACTGCCATTTCAACTTCGCTGCTTTTTCCACTACGTCTTGGATGTCCGTTCTTTCTCTTTATCAAGTATTAGTTTTGTGGTCTTTCAGTGCCACTTCTAGGATTTTTCTCTCAATGGTTCTTTGATTAATTCCTAATTTATCGGCGATGGCTTTGACAAATACCCATCTTTTGGCACCGTAGGTGGTCACTGGCAATAACCGCTGATTGTATAGGTCTCGTTTCAGTTTTAGGGGGAAATTCATTTGGAATACGTCTTTTAGCTTCGCATAAGCTGCCTAAGCTAGTCTTATTCTTTTATTGATTTCCATCTGCTTGCTTTTCTGATGGTAATTTTTTGCCCCAAGTATGTACTTGTAGTCGTCTACCTTTCTTACAGCATCATTATCTATTATTATTGATCCTGTGTTATCTTCTTGATTTGTCATGTATTTTACTTTTGTTGATTTCTAGATCACTCCTCTCTGAAGATTGTTTTATGTCTTGCATTAGGGATGTTAGCCCTTGTTTTGATTTGGCAAAGATTGCAATATCGTCGGCAAACCTAAGGTGATGTAAGTGTTCGCTCGATATACTAATTTCTCTTTCATTCCGTTTTGATTTCCTTGAATGCATCTTCTACTGTAAATTTCCTTTTTCCTTTCTTTGCTTCATTTAGAAGTAGCAAGTCAAAATTTACTTTAACCTTCTATGTCGTGTGATGGTTGGCGTTTAGATGGTTATGTGTGGGGCTACGGTATCAGCCCACTGTTATTTATTGCTGAAACAGATGTTTAGGTCGTTTATGTCAATGGGTTATAATTGTTGAGATTATTTATTAGTGGGTTGGATGAAGAAGTTGGTTGTTTTGGTCGTGCTGTCATTATTGTTTGAGTAAGTCAAAGAATTCGGGTAGTAGTTGTATGGAAGCTTTATTTGTGAGAGTATCTAGTGGGAGAGATAATAGTTTCTGTAGCAGAGCTGGGTGGATGGTATAAGCTGCGCTGCCCAGAAGGCGGGGTTTGCTGTATGTGTGGATACGGGAGTGACTGCAACCGAAGCTGGAGAATTAACTACAGTTTGGATGTTCTGATTCAGCGGACTTGGAATTTACAAAATTGGGTGTGAGAGATTAAGAAACGTTTTAGGCTGAGAAAATGTCGGCAGGATGGTGGGATTTGACTTAGGTTGTGGGACTGCAGGTGGTCTTTGTTGCTCACCTTGTCGAATCTTGGGATAGCATGGGAAGCCACGATAGCTGGCTGGGTGACTTCCCTTGCAGTTTACACAAGTTGCAGGCTGTTCCTTGAGCTTCGGGCATGCTGCCGAGTGATGATTAGCAGCGTATTTTACGCATTTCGGCGCGGAATGGCAGTCACGCTGAGTGTGCCGGAAGCTTTGACAGCGATGGCACTGGTTATTGTGTCTTTTGTTTTGTTCTGGGCGTTTTCGTTTTTATTGTTAGTGACAGGACTGATTTGACGTTCCAGATGTCTTTATAGTTTTCAGTTCGGTCTAGGAGTATGAGTGCCAGGGGATTTGGGCGTCGTTCTTTGCCGATGTGTAAACGAGTTACAGTCTTTATTGGAAAACCTTGGGCCCGTAAATCAGCGGCGATGTCGTCGGTGGTGATTCCTTCTGGGATGCCTCTTAGCACAACGCGTAGTGGTTTGTCTTCTTTGAGTTGAAATTTATAAAAGGATACCCTTTCGTCATCTAGAAAGTGTATCATGTTTCTGTAATCCTCTTTTTTGGCTTTAGAGAAATTGATTTTTAGGCGAATGAACTCGCTGGTGTGGGTTGCCCATTTGTTTCTGTCTTTGATGATTATAGGCGGAATTTTGTATGTTTTGGTATTTCAAAGGATATTAGATTCTGAGTTAGTTTCTTCCATATTTTCTTCTGGGAGTATCTCGAATCGATTTTCAGTTTCAGTTGTGTTGCTGTCGGTTGAGTCACACCTAGTGCGTTTTTTTGAATTTCGACCTAAAACGGGAGTCAGATTATCATTGTCGTTTGTTGGGGGGGGTTTGACATTTCCGATTTTGAATAATTGTGAGCGGCCAAATGTCTTTGCGGAAAACTGGAGGACTTCGTTGATGAAGTTCTCTAATTCTTCCTCTGCCATTTCTTCTAATGTTGCTGACATTTTTGACGGCATTATGTGCACTGCGCTTGTGAAAGTTCGTGGACTTTTGATTTTAATTATTTTAGAATAAAAAGTTTGTAAAGGATATTGATTTTTTGGGACACTTGTTAGTCCTAAAGAGGACTGTTTTCAACACTTTACTGATGTTTTAATTCACCGTAGTCTTCTGGAAAAAAGGACTTTTTTAGGAGCACTTAATTTAGTTTGACATTGACATTCATGATTATAGCCCTCTACTAGTGTAAATAATTTGGGTTATAAATTGTCCCTCTGTCGCACTCTTTTTCTCCGCTCTACCATTTCTGGTTTTTCGTGCAGTTGGATTTGCATTGTTGCTTGTTGGTAAATTTTTTCAAGTATATTGATGCAGCGACTGTCTATTCGGGCGCTCTGTAAAGATTTGGTCACTGCCTAAATTTCTACCGTCTCAAAGGCTTTTCTAAAGTCTATGAAAGCCACCCATAATGGTATTTTGTTTGTCTTTCTATCAGTATTACCATCATTTTTTTTTCTACTAATACAGAAGTTTAATAAATTCTCTCTAGAATACCATTCAGACGGTCCTTTTCAGGACTTCGCCCTTGCCTAAAATCCATATCTTTATATATTTGCAGTAATACGTATAATATAAAATATCAAAGATGTCAAAATCAAAACGACAAAAAAATTTAGATGCTTTAATTTTCAAACAAGAAAACAACAATACTGAAGATTTAAAAGAAACAATCAGAGAAATATTCAAAACGGAAATGAAAGTTATGGCAGATAATATCAAAATTCTAAGTAATGAAGTACATGAGTGCAAAGAGTCAGCAGAATTTAATAATGAAATAATGGATAAGTGCAACATTACATTAAAAGAAATCCAAAAAGAATTAAAAAAATTAAGAGAAGAGAATCAAATTCTAAAAGAAAGAAATAAGAAACTGGAGAAAGAAATTAGAGAAATTAAAATATCTGTAGAGCAAGACACACAATATTCCAGAAATAAAAATGCCATCATAAGCGGTATTCCAGAAGCTTGTCAAGAAAACATGAATACACTTGTAAAACATATTAAAAAAATTATGGATTTGGACATCACTGATAAAGATATAGATACTGCACAAAGAATCAACACGTTTAATAAAAAAGAAAATGGACCAATAGTAGTGCAATTTACTAATAAAATGAAAAGAGATCAGTTTATAGAAAAATACAAATCCAGAAAACCAAAAGTAAACAATTTATTTCCCGAATTACATGCAACACCCATATATGTAAACGAACACCTTACACAGTATTATAAAGGACTGTGGTCAGAAGCAAAAAAGTTACAGAAGGAAAAATTATACAAGTTTGTATGGTTTAAAAATGGAAAACTTTGGATAAAGAAAGAAGAAAATAAACCAGCTATTTTGATCAATAGTGAAGAGGATTTAAACAAATTGTAAAAGACTTGTATATATTAGGTTACATTATTAATTAGTTCTAATTATTTAATTTAAACATTTTTATATAGACTTTTATTTCTAACAGTGAAGAACATTAACCCAATCATGAATGAAAGTATGAAAGAAACTGTTCTAGAAAATTTACAGATATGGAAAACACATAATGTGGAAATCTCAACAAAATTAAAATTTCATATAATTCATGTAAATATACGCAGCTTGAAAAAGCATTGGGCTGAATTTGAGGCAATTATAAAAAATAATTTAGGATTTATAGATATAATAGTTCTTACAGAAATTGGAACTAAGCAAGAAGAAAGTCCAGTTTTTTTCTTAAACTCATTTCAAAAGTTTATTTTATGTAGAGATTTCAAAAGAGGAGGAGGGATATGCATGTTCGTTAAAAATAATATTAAAGTTCAAGAGATGGATCACCAAAAATTTGGATTTGCTGAAAATATGGTATTAGAAGTAGAAAAAAGAATAAGCTCTAAAGTTTTATTTAGTTTCCTAATTTATAGACCTCCGAATTTAAATAAAAATAATTTCATTCTAGAATTAGAATCATGGTTAGATGAAGTACATAATGTAAAGAATATTCTACTAATAGGAGACATAAATTTTGATTTATTAAACAAATACAAAGATGGGGTACAAAAATATACTAATTTATTAAATGCTTATGGTTTAATAAGTTTAATTAATTCCCCCACACGAGAAGAAAAGATACAGAATAAATTAGTGTCTACTTCTCTAGACCATGTAGTAATTCAATTTGAAAACGAATCATACGAACCGTTTGTTATTGACTATAAAATAGCAGATCATTACATAATAGGAATAAACTTCTTGGCTAATTATGATACACTAGAAGCAAACGAAGATACAATTCGATGCGTTATAGATAATGAGAAAGTCAATTATATGATTAAACAAGTAAATTGGAAAGAATTAATGAATATCAATAACGTTACACAACTATACGAGAAAATTGTGGCAGCATTTTCTTTAATATACAAATTTTCGACACGAACTATTAAGCACAATAAAAATAGAAAATATAAAGTACATAACCCATGGATTACAGATGAACTACTTAACGAAATTTCTTTTAAAAACGATATGTGGAGTACTTACAAATCAAACAAAAATCCAACTTTATTTAGAAAATACAAAGCATTACGAAATACAGTTCAGAAAAAAATAAAGAAAGCTTAAGATAATTATTACTACCAAGAGATACGTAAAAATAGTTCCAACATATAAGGAATTTGGTCAATCTTAAATAACAGACTAGGAAGAGGCAACAACAATATAAAACAGTCATGTTTAAAAAACTTTAAAGATATTGCTACAGAGGAAGAAATAAAGCAACTAACAAATACTTTCAACAACTTCTTTATTTCAATTATCGACAAATTAAGAAAGACCAATAATACACATCAACAGGTAATAATTGATACTCAACTACAATCGTTTTTTTACCATATATGACCTCAACTGATTTGCATAATATAATACAAACATTTGACGTAAATAAAGCTCCTGGATATGACAACATCAGAATGAAAGACACGAAGAATAATTTAAATATACTGTGTGATATTTTACTACATTTTTTAAATCTAATGATTAGAAATGGTGAAATTCCAGAAAAAATGAAAATATCAATAGTTACTCCAGTTTATAAAAATAGTAAAGAAGATGATATTAATAACTACAGACCAATCTCGAATCTTCCATCGTTAGAAAAAACTTTAGAGAAATATATAAATGACAAATTAAATAGCTACTTGAATAAATTCTCGATTATACCTAATACGCAATTTGGTTTTCGAAAAAGAAAGAATACAGAAACGTTATTATTGGATTTTGTTGAAAAAATTAATGTAACTTTAAACGACAGAAAGCATGCAGCCGCGATATTTCTTGATCTATCAAAAGCCTTTGATACAATAGACAGGACTATACTTCTTCGAATATTAAAAGCTTCCGGAGTAAGAGGCACAGTTCACAAATTATTCGAAAGTTTTTTAACAGATCGAGCACAGACTGTCAAAATTAACAATTGTTACAGTGATTTAAAGCAAACACATTTCGGTGTTCCACAAGGATGTATTTTATCACCAACGTTATTTAACTTATACGTAAAAGATATACCTCGAACAAATGGTTTATTGTGTAATATTTATCAATACGCTGATGATACTGCAATATTATCAACAGACATTAATGAAATTACATGTTTGCAGAAATTGCAGAATGATTTCAATTTAATATCAAAATGGTTTACACAACATTATATTTTTATAAACACTAAAAAAACTCGAGCTCTTCAATTTGGAAATTCTAGCATAAATTACACTCTACGAAGTCATAACGAGAAATGCTTATTTTCTGGAAATTTAGTTAATTGCAGTTCTTGCCACAAAATAAACTTTCTAAATGAAGTCAAATATCTTGGAATAATAGTGCAAAAAGATATGAAATGGACTAGACACATAGAATATGTATCTAACAAATTAAAAAGCCTATTATATACATTCTATCAATTACGAACAATTTTGCCAGTGCAAACAAAAATACTAATTTATAAAACTTTGGGAGAATCAACAATAAGATATGGTCTGACGATTTATGGTCATACATATACGCTACACCTGAAACCTCTAATAAAGGCGCAAAATAATTTCTTAAAGCTTATAAAAAATAACAATAAAAGAACAGACGACATAAGGAAAGAGCTTGAAATTTTGAAAATTGATCAGCTACGGGATTGTATTACCATTTTTAAATATTATTTTAATAAGACATTTCAACAGATTCAAGAAACTACATATAACATTCGACCATCATCCATAACTTTCATCACTAATAGGTACAATAATTTCTACGGAAGAAACTCGATTTATTATTACATTCCAAAATTACTAAATGAATTTCCTTATAAAAACATAAAGTGTTTGTAATCGAAGATAGTTCCTCTGGGTTGACGTTTACGATTGTTTTTCGTCTTATGTCTTCTTGGATTTGGCATGCTATTTTTGAAGATACCTTTGCTGCTTTCCGTACTTGAGATCAATTTCTTTCTAATCTCTGTTTAAATAAAAGTAAATACACACTGAATCACATGTTGAATAATATCATAACTGGTTTTCTATTAATATTTATTCAATTATTATTGTATTGAAGTGGCATCTAAAGCAACCAACTGTTAAAAAGAGAAATTCTCGAATCGCTAAACAATTGTTCAAGTCAGTACTAAGAAACGAACATAATATCTCTGGGTTCATTATCTATTTATTAATGCCATCCCCAGTTGTCTTCCTGATAGTATATTCTCTCCACTGTCTTATTATAAAATATACAGTATCGATTTCTTTAGATTTTCATGCTTTGTTTTTTAAAAACTATAAACCGTAGCTAATAAAATTATGTCCAGTTTATAATTAGTCTTTTTAAAGGTCACAGGAATACTGTCGTTGACTTCCAATTATCATTGGTAACAGTAACTCTACTTCTCTCAATTCAATTTCTGAATAAACTTAGTACATTTCAGAAATGTATTATTAAAGATGCTTGAAGCTTATTTCCAGTCTTCTTAATTATGTAATTTTAAAAGCGTCTGCTTCTCTTACACAAAAATAGGTCGAATTGAAAAATATAAAACAGAATAAGAAAAATTAAACTAATTGCGTTGCTTCTGCCATTCGAAATAAGGTTTTGTTGGTTCGCTCTGCTTAGGTTCCTCTACAACATAATTTCCCTTTAATCTTAAAGGAAACCTTTGTAATCTAACATTTCCGTAAGCGGTTTCCGCAAGCAGCAAACTTCAGTCCAGTTAAATTCCCCAACAGAGGCTTCCACTACTGCCCTCACGGGGACGGAAAGGAAAATAAACAACCATAACTTATCACTTTGTAGGTCTTTCCTTACAAAGCACTGTTTGTCTTTCTAAAAAAATATCCTGCACGCAAATAAATTGAAACCTTGGAAAAATTTAAATCAATTACGTTTTCCATTCGATAAAAAAAGTGAGGGAGACGTGCAAAAAACAGTCAAAAAAAAAGAAAACACGCGCGCGCCCGACACTTTTAGCAATTCAAACAAACACCTGATGTTACAAATGCCAATAAAATTCTAGAACCAACATCATCTGCTCTTATTGTTTTTACTTCTGTTTTGCTAGTGCTTTAACAAGTTAGAGAAGGAGGCAGCAAATTGGGTTGTTTATACAGGGCACCGTGCAAGGAACATCTACGTCTAGCAGCTGTAAAATATGCCTCCATTTTAAACACGATCACGTCCCAATTGAATACGGAACGAACATTTCCATAATAAATTCGCCGAGACGTGTCCAGACTGAGACTCCTTCACATTCTTAACTGGTTTCCACCTTATGGAGCTTTTTCAACCGGATTTTCTTTATATTAAGTTCTTTTAACACTCGTTAACGGTCTTGCTAATTTTTTCCTCAATTAGTTTGTGTGCTTGTTTACGATAATTTAAAGGGAAAGGAAAAGGAGGGCGCCTAGGTTTTAACTATTTCAATTCCCTTTCAAATGCGTGTATTACGGTAATTCGTTTACACGATAAAAGTGGTGGATTTGTAAATTGGCACATCGTGCCCTATTGTAGGGGTGTGAAATTCACAAAGAATACAAACTGGGTGGGTGCGTTTTACAAAAGAAAAAGATCATTAGGGAGAAAATGCGATTCTTCTTTCTGTTTACTTTATTGGTTCCGATTAATTCTAATTAGAATACGGATCTTTAAGTATTAACTAAGTGAAATTCTTAGTTCTATGGCAAAATTCATAGAGTTATCATCGAATTTCAAATCGATTTCCTTTATCTACCACAATGATAATCGAATCTTTGGCTATTGCAAGTTATGAAGAGGTTAAAACCTTTTGCGAAATAAAAAGAGAAGCTTAAAAGGAAGATTTTCGGCAATACAATAAAGAAGCCCGATAAGTTGCCCAAAAACTGTGCACCTTCCTGTCCAAATCCTTTTCTTTCAGGCTACAATAGTCTGCTAATAGTGTTATAATAGGATATTCTTCATCATTGGATCAAGTCTCGAATTGTTAGGAAAAACAATTAATTCAATTTGAGAAACAAAATAGAGCAGATTTTCAGATACTTTGAGTCCAACGAGTTTGATCTTCTGGCTTGGTAGAAGTAGATGACTTCTACCACCAACTAGAAGAGGCTTTCCAAACTATCTACAACAGAGATGTGACATTGATTTAAACGGGAAAGTTAATGATAGTGCAGTAGATCATCCAGTAGGAAACTATGGCTTGGGAAACCGAAACGAAAGAGGACAAAGATTAATCGAATTCTGTAAACTCAAGAACATGGTGATAAGCAACGCATGGTTTAAACTTCCGAAAAGACGAATATATACGTGGACATCACCTAGACACACAGAATAAGAAATTGTAAGGAACCAAGTCGACTTATATCTTAATAAACCACAGATATAAAAACTCTATTCTGGAGTGGAAATTCAGATCATAACCCCCCTATTGCAAAGTTAAGAATAAAATTAAGAAAGATCAAATTAAAAGTAAGAGATCAAAGGTTGAAATATAAAAGACTGAAAGAAGCACTGATTGAAGATTGAGTGAAGAAAGACTTTAGAGAAAATATGAAGAAAGCCATCGAACTCAATAAACAAGAAAGAGATGTAAATAAAAAGTGAGAAAATATTAAATCATCTTTTTTGACTTCAGCTCGAGACAAATGAAAAATAATAAGCAAACTCCTAAAAAATGGATGACCGATGAGATTCTTGACCTCATGGGAAAAGAAGACAACAAAAAGGACACAACACTCAAAAATATAGAAAAATCCATAAAGTCATTAAGCGAAATAGAAGAGAGGCAAAGATATATGGAGCAAACCTGCAGAGAAATCAAAGATTTAGCTGCTCGCTATAACAACTTCAATCTCCACAAAAGAATTAAGCAGATGACAGGTTTGGAAACGAAAAGACAGAAAGGCATAATTAAAGATAAAGAGAGCAACATAATAATAGACTTTCTAAATTAAAACGATGGGAAGAATGCATAAGGGAACTATTTTATGATACCAGAGCTGAGACGGACAACACTAATACAACTCAAATGGCAGACGAACTCAGAATTACTAGCCAACAAATAGAAATTAGAAACACCAAAGTAACCAAGGCAGTGGGCCCAAATTAAATTCCTGTACAGCTTATTAAATTAATTGAGGAAGATCAAATATACAGAACAGGCATGATACCAGAAGAGTGTCTGAGATCAACTTTTATAGTTTTGCCAAAAAGTGTAAATGCTAGAGAATGTTCGGACTATCAAACTATAAGTCTCATGAGCCATATCCTAAAACAATATTTAAAAATAATTCATCACAGAATATCTAAAACACTCGAAGAAGATATCAGCGAAACACAATTTGGATTTCGAAAATGGTATGGGCACAAATAGGGATTGTTTGCCTTAAATGTAATGATACAAAGATGTAGGGATATGAACGTAAACGTACACCTCTGCTTTATTGATTGTGAAAAAGCTTTCGATAAAGTACCCCATGGGCAGCTTATAATGCTCCTCAGAAAGAAGAGAGTCGAGCCTCGAATCGTAAATATAATTGAAGATCTCTACTGGAATCACAAAGCGACAGTAAAAATAGAAAATGAAAAATCTGAGGAAACAGATATTTGCAGAGGGGTTCGACAAGGATAACCTTGTTGACCATATTATTGAACGTATACTCAGAAGCGATATTTCGCCAAGCCTTGGATAATATAACAACTGGAGTAATAATAAATGGAAAAGTGATAAATAACTGTAAATAAGCCGACTATATGCTAATGATAGCTACAGAAAGAAAAGACCTGCAGATGATGCTAAAGCAAATCAATACATATAGTGATGAAAGCGACCTGAAAATAAATCTCAAAAAGACCAAATACATGGTAATCCGTTAGAGACCAAAACTTATACAAAGACAATTGGTGGTTGATAGCACAGCAATTGAAAAATTAGCAAATATTAGTATTTAGAAGCAATAGTAAATGAAGAGAATGATCATACACATCATAGAAGAAACGTTAAAATGAAACATTTTTTAATGGAAAAATTCCTGAGCATTGACCTGAGAGTGAGGATCGTTCGATGCTTTATCTTCTCAACAGTGCGCGGAAGCCCGGACACTGAAAAAACGAACATCAAGAAAATAGATGCTTTTGAGCTTTGGCCGTGTAGACGCAGGATACCCTGTATGGATAATCAACTATACAGTCTTGCAGAAAATGGGAAAAGAAAAAGAACTTGTTTACACCATCCAAAAAAAGAAAATAAGAATATCTGGGTCGCATTATGCGAGCTCCACGATACGAAATACTTCGCTGAATAGTACAAGGCAAAATTCAAGAGGGGTCTAGGAAAAAGAAGAATTTCATGGCTGGAAAATCTTCGGGACTGCTTTCACTGTGCCTCAGCGGAGTTGTTTAGCGCTCCAATATCCAAAATCCGAATAGCTATCATGATTGGCAACCTCCAGTCGGAGACGGCACGATGAGGAAAAAAAGGCTTGGTACTATCTTTGAGTCATCGTCAGCAAACACCATGGGATCCAATCATTTTATTGCTGGCTTTTTTAAATTTTACTTAAATTGAAGTTTGGATACTTTAGACTAATAAACAAATTCCTAAAAATCTAAAGCTCTTAATTAATTAATTTAAAATAATTGAAACCATGCAGCAGATGCTTCTAGGACTGAAAAAACATAAAATTTGAAAGAATTGAAAATAAGTGTATCCGATACGGCGTTAACTACCAGCAACATTGCTGCTGAAGCATGCAAAAGGTGTAGGAGATTATTTTGAATTCGAATATTATCAATACTTGATCTTGATCAATACTGATGGACAAGCGACAGAAACGGCATCCACGGTGTTAAGATGTATCCCAGTGCTGATATTGAATCCGACCACAATCCTGTTGTTGGCAAAATCTCAGTCAAACTGAAGAAAATCAAACACGACAGAAAGAAGAAACCAACCTCGGAAAACTGTGCTGTTGGTTTGCAAGGAGTTCTAAATGCCATAACTCAAGAAGGATAGAAAGTAAATGCACACAAAACAAAAGTAATGGCTGTCAAGCGTACTCCAAAAATATCCAAATATACAACAAGCAGACGAATAGAAGCTTTTGAGATGTGGGTATTCTACAAAATGCAAAAAAGATCTCTTGGACAGAACACATAACCAACAACGAGGTATTAGGAATGATGGGAACTGACAGAGAACTCCTGAGCATAATAAAAAAGCGGAAGACTAGTTATCTAGGGCATATTTATAGAGGAAAAAATATGGCTTCCTAAGACTCATGATGGAGGGAAAGATTGAAGGAAAAGAGGCCTGGGAAAAAGAAAATTTTTATGGCTGACAATGAACACTCAGTCAATAATTAGAACAGCTCGAAATAGAAAACAATTTGGCGAAATTAAAGCCAACCTTCAGTAATGGAGAAGGTACCTTAAGAAAAAGGTATGCTCTCTGGATTCTATTGGATGCTAAATCCTATCGATGCTAAATCAACAAACAAAACAGCATTCGTTACTCCAGACGGGTTTGCGGTTTGGCTAAATGTTCAAACGAGCTGTTATTTTAGCTGCTCTCTGCCAACTGTTATTAATGCCATTTTACCGATTCTCTTGAAATCATACTGATACTTAGATGTAATGCCAACAATTTAGAAAGGCCATTGAAACTCATGTTTCAGGTTTTGTTTGTGCATCTTTGTCTCGATGCATCAAAAACAACGTGCTAGTTGCCAAGTGTAACTATTTCTTCATACGTTCACGATCTGATAGCAAGTTTTGTATTGGTTGAAGGTCAGAGTTCAGATCACTCAACAGAGCTTGGATGATCAGAGTTGCTCCATGAATACCAATAGTTTCTGTAGTACAGTTGAGTTTATAACAAGGTTCCGTTTTTAGAATCCGCTCGAATTCTAGATAGGTTCATTGACTCTGGAAGCTATCCGATGATCAGATATTAAGTCCCACTGTGAGGTTAGGTGACTGGACTTAAAACTGTATTAATATTAAGTTACATTATTTTGTTCGTGAAGCTAACAGGAAATACTTGATAATTTCATTGTTTTAATATTTAATAAATGAATAGTATCAGCATTATGAGAGCAAGAAGCCAAAAAATGTTAGAATGTGCACTAATACTTGCCAAGTGCAACGAAATACCTGAAAAACCTGTTATAACCTCACTTTTGACCGAGGAAAACGGTAATTGAAAAATTACATGAGTTAATCGAAACAAGTTTTGTTATTTTTTTACTTTTAGCTTTTGTTATAGAAGACACGGAGATCGTCATTGAAATACATCCAACTATTGATAACACGAAGGATATCTCTAGAAAATTTGAAAATTCTTGTAACCGGATGTGGTAGTACTACAGGGGATGTTATTTCTTTGAATAACAGTTTGCTTAATACCACCTTTGTCAGTAAAAACAACGTGCCTTTTTCCAATATCGAAAAAATTCTCCCAGATAACCCTGACGAGTCTCAGCTAGCAGGAAACTTCCCAGAGCATTTTGTTCAAGTTAATGGAAATGAAGATCAAAACAACGAATTTGAGATAACTTCTAAAATTAATATTTTACAAAATATCATTATTGAGAATAATAACGATTAACCTTACTATAAAGCAGTTGAAGTAGGCCCATATAATTTACAACAGAATAAAAACTGTACTGAATCTGACGACACCCTTACCTACCTGAGGAAAGTAGTAATGCAGACGAAATGAAAGAAGAACAAGAGGAAGAAATTGTAGAAATCCGAGAAACTACAGGAAAGAAAAAAAAGAAATTTTCTGAATTGGAAAAAAACGTTAGAAAGCAAAGGAGAACTGCTGGTCAAGAATATCTGTCAGCC